>JAOEHI010000013.1:362586-382031 GCA_025447815.1 Percopsis transmontana
ACACACACACACACACACACACACACACACACACACACACACACACACACACACACTATGTTATGCTCCGTACACCTTTATTGAGACAACGTTATAATTCTCACTAAGGTCTTTTTCAAGGTAAAGATTATGCTAGTGCTAATTTAGGTCAGTGCTTTTAAGAGATGGATGGATAAAGAATGTAAATGGAAAATGTGCTGGCAGCGTGCGCTCTTTGTCCTTGACGATAGTGGATGGAGCGGAGGGCCGCACCTGGTCGGTTTGTTTTCAGCACCTCTGAGACGAACAGGAAGCTTAGCTTCTTTACCTAGGGAGCCTTCTAGTGGCAGATAGAGGGAGGGCAGTAGGACTAACATTCAAATTTCCAATAGTGAATCACGCTCCACTGGGAAGTGTACGTGTTATGTTGAAAATGTTAGCTAAGCTGTACAGTAGCTACGTGTTATGTTGAAAATGTTAGCTAAGCTGTACAGTAGCTACAGCACCTTTATAATGAAGCTAATCATTACAGGCAGAAGTTCACTACATTCTCTGTGAAGTCTTGTCTTTGTGTATAATTATACATTGTGTGTATACTGTGTGTGTGTGTGTGTGTGTGTGTGTGTGTAATATAGTATATGGTATAAAACATACACACCTCACCATGAATGAGGTGTAGCACGGCGCCATGTGAAGTCTTGAGTGCAGGTTCAAACTGTGGCCAGTCTTTCATCAAGATGTGAAGAGGGCATGGCAGCAGCGTTAAGGCTAAATGGGGTTGACAACATTAGGAGAATTAGGTGCACTGAGCTTGAAAGTTTTGGCAGTAGTACAATGTTGGTACTATATTGAGCGGTGCTTGTTTGTTTCTTTATTTGTTAACAATTGTAAAAGTTATTGTAAAAATGGCAGTGTGTGTAGAGTGCTAGTGCAGGAAAACACACACAGACAGTAACAGGCTTAACAAGAGAGCGTCCGTGCTCGTTTGTTTAATTTCCAAATTCCAGTGTAGTCCACAAAACAAAAGCATAAAGCTCCGCAGAGCGTGTACTTAGAAAGAATCACTGACAACCCCCCATCACCCACTCCCCAGCTGATATAACCTGGGAGAGTGCGGTGATGAGGGGATGAGCGGCAGGTGTGGAACTGGGGTGGAATGATGAACCGTCGCCGGCCGGTGGTTTAGTACACCGCTCGAACAGGGGGGGGGGGGGGGGGAGAGAACCATCAGTGCCGTAAAATAGTCCTATATAAAGATGTGGGAAGTGACAAAGGAAGCTGCAGGAAGACCAGACAATAGCGGAGAGAACAGTGTGTACGCGCACACGGGGCTGTTAGTGGGTCACGTTCTGATGCAACAGTATGCAACAGAAGAATACATTAGATATCTGTGTTAGATATGGCTACATTCCTGCTTCTAAAGATAGGGTGCTGTGAGAGAACGGAAAGAGTCATTTGACCAGATAAGGCCAGCCACAAATAACGCCAGGCAAAATCTGTAGGCGTATTCTTCACTGCCGCAATGGCAAAGCATTTTAACCCCACCTCCAACTATTGATTATCGATTGTGCATAGTGTAATATACAAATCTTGTGTAGAAGAGAGCTGTAAAATTACAGCTGAAGGATATTGTACCAAACAAGTATTGGTCAGTTAACCAACACCCTCACTCTTATCTCTCATAGTAAGGTGACAGAAAAATTGGGAAGCTTTGCACTTACGGCATCTGAGGTCTTGCTGGGGTGAGAATGTGAGTTGGAGCTATGCAGGGAGCTGTGGTTGTGAGAGTTTTCTTGCGGAGAAAAACTCGTCCCTGCAAGAGAGCATGAAGAGAATAAAACTATAGCCTTCATTTTCAGCCAACAGCACAACAATCAGAGCAGTTTCCCCATAACCTCTTGGCAACAGATAATAGCAGAAACAGCAGAAGCAAGACAATGTAATGACAACGGCCTAGGGTGGTAAAACAAATGTGAATTTTACATTAATGCCTGCAAAATGTGACAGTGATACAGGTGATACAGATTTTACAACTGGCTTAAACCACTTGCAAAGACGCCACGAGTGAGCGAGTCACCAGCGGCATTGCGGTGTATACTATCCACACATTTTTACGTTGCAGGGGCCTGTGCCAAGCTTGCTGATGTTTATATGTTTTTTTGTGTACACTAGGTTCTCTTAAACCTCTAATAAACTGTATAGTTCAACCATATAGACATGGCACTGTCTATCTTTTCCTATTAGTGAATACATTTTGGTGGCCGTTTTGTAGCCATCACATTATCACGTGAAATTATTAACTACCACACCCTTGTAGTGGAACTGAAGGATATCGCACTGCAAGTACGTTGTTGCATCAGTGAGAACAGAATAGAAAGTTTGATTTTTTTTCTACCCATCTATTTTTTCACATCATGGATGACAGTGTCTGAACTGACTGCTTTAAAGATTTAAGTTTTCTTAAAGCAATCAATCACATGAATGTCATGTCACATGAATACATTCAGCAGGAATATAGGGATAGATGCGCTATACTGAGGCCTTAATGCCACCTATTCTTAAAAAAAAGGTAATCTGGCAATGCTTGCATGGTGCAAGATAGGTTTTTGTACTTACAAGTCAGATGTTTTACATGGTGCTAAATCATTCAAGACAAGACCTAAAATGTTCACTTACAATAGTGACTTTTAAAAGAGTATTGGGTACAATGTTTTATTTTGCTGGCGTTTACCAAGTGTTTAATGAAACCTCACCAATTGAAGTGCTGGGATCATCCTGTCAGAGGTTCAAAATCCACCAATCCCACCATTGCATTCCATACAGGTTACATACAAGTGTTTATGGTGGTACTGGGCCGCTAATTAAAAAAGACACCAACTGACTAATGGAGGAGATTGTACAATTAACAAAAGAGCATTACATATTAATCTACCAAATATGAAGTCTGAATATAATCGTTTAAATTAGTAATACTCTGGCGTTATGGTTTTGCTGCATTCATGAGACCGTATGCCATCACTTCACTGTCACAGACAAATTTCCATTGTTGGGACCAAATCTCAGGCTCCACCAACACTTCAACATTGGACAGCACTTCACATTTAGACTACTGGTGATGGGAGCCAGTAGTCTAAATGTGAAGTGTTGTCACAATGTCGTCCAGTTACTCTGTGCAGATGTTTTGGAAATATTAAAAATTATGAGTCTTTAGTGCTTGTCTATGCTAGTTGGAGAAGGAAAGGCTGAAAATCACCAAAGGTGCAGAGAGACATTCGGGGCCATTCATTGGAAAATAATCTTGATATAATCTGAAATACTATCACAACAATAATGATCACTTGGTAAATTAAACTAAAACAAAACACCACCGCGCAAACACACACGAGGAGAGAATAATCACCGTTTACATCAGTGATTCCACAACTTCAGTCCAACGGTGCATTAAAAAAGCAGCACGTAAAGCACTAGCAATCACTGCAGAGATTCTGAATGGATAATTAGTATGGGTTGGGAAGCGCAGACAGCACCAAGAGCTGTGCACCGACCAGAAGTCATGAAAAGTCACCCCGACTACAGCATCCCTGCGTCAGTTTTTGTCTACATTGAAAAAAAAAAAAATCTTTTGGATTTCTAGGGAATACCGCAATGGTGCCCAAGCCTAACAGCTACTCCTTGTACACAACGAGATACTGCCTCCTGCTGTAGCTACACTGCAGTTTACCCTTTCTGACAATCTACAAAAAGAATTGTAAAGTTATGGAGCAGCTAGCAGTCCTGTAGAAAGTAATGGAGCTATGCACCAGCAAGTAATATTTGATTTTGCCTGCATCATAATGTCACAATGACCGACAGCCCACATTATGTTAAAAAAGGGGCCTGGCAAATGACATTATAAAATAACATTTTGCTTGAGTGGCTAACTGGGGAATATAGTGCGACTCCCAGCCTTTTCTTAATCATATACTGTGTGCACCTGCACAACTAAAAACTGAGTACCTTATGACAAATGGTTGTAAATGTGATTGCTTTCGAGTGTCCCAGTGTAAGCACAGTACAAGGACAGAGAGAAATTCCTCAGAACTAACAGGTTTTGAGGAAGGGTTTGACAAGGCCTCGTCTCAGCCTACTTAGTTAAATATTAGGCAGTCTGAGCTAATGCCATTTCCAAACCTTGGAAAAAATGACATGTTTATGTATATTCTGTAAGATTAACACACTAATGATAATCCTAACAAAATATTTAAAATAATTGAAAAACCACAAGGAATTAAAAATAAGCAACAGAGAGCCGAATTACAATTGTTGACAAAGACAAATTATAATTAGGTTTATTTAACTACTAAAAAGGACCACATCACTATTATACTTGATTTTCAAACATACAACACCTTGGGTAAGTATTACTCATTTATTAAAATGTTAGACCAAACTGACTACTATTTAGGCAAAAAGAGAAAGAGTTGAGGGCATTGATTTGAGCCTGCGATTGTTTTTACTGCCATGAATGCCATGTGTGTTTCTCACCTCCATCCCTGTCTCTGGCCCGATGTGTGTGGACAGCCTTCGCTCTACTGTGCCCCGTGTTGTCGATGTGTTTGTTTTCAGGGCTGTCAGAACGTCTGAGCATTTTGCAGGGAGGAGCAACATCTGAGGCGTCTCGCATCTTCTCATGACGGTGGTCCCCTCCTGGATGGCTCTTAGATGAGTACTTGAGAGTCTGCAAACAGAACAAATGCCTCGGATGGTTAAATATGCGTTTAACAATCACTATAATAAAGCATTACCAGCAAAGCAATAAGACATCGTCACCTTAATGTAAATACGGTTCCTTAATACTACCTATTTGCAAAAGGTTATGCATTAAAGCAACGGATATGTCACCCTGCCTATTTTGTTTTGTAGCATGTCACATACTGAACGATGTTGGATTAGTGCAACGTTACTGGCCACTAATATTACGGTAGTAAAGGGTTACTACCGTAAGTTTAAGGGATAAGCACATTTTCAAATCAAATAATTTAGTTTTGGGGGAGCTTAGCTATATCCTTTTAATGACAGATTGCGGACAGGCCCTATGCGTACAGGTTAGCAGGCAGGCTAACATTAGCTTGGAGCTTTAACAAACTCGCCAGAGCCATTTCAAAACAAATGGATACGACGGCCATAATTGTTTTAACATACATTTGGTTGAGTATAATTCTGTGCACACGTATAGTATAAACACTCAGAGTCGAGTGGAAAGCCAAATCCGCTACTTTTTGATATATTTTTCGCACTGACTGGGGCCCGTAGTGCTCAGTAGAAGCCTGAACTAGAGTGTCCATTTTAATCTTATTTGCTGCTAGTCAGCTAACGAGCTAGCTTACATGTACCTGATAGGGCTGAGAATCTCTTCGGTCGCACCTGCAAAATACAAAAGAAGTTGTAAACATAACAATTCAGATGTCACCGTTAAATAGTCTTAAGTGGTGCAACTGCTAAATGTGCAAGTTTCTAGCTACTTATTTTGGTTTCAATAAAAATGGCGGATTGTCACAGCGTAGCTACGAGGAAAAGGAAAATGGGAATAAGTAGAGATGTTTACCCATCGCCGAGTCTCGGTTGTTTCCTTGCATACATTACCATCAATGCCGTGTTAGTGTGTTTGGAGTGGGATGTGAAAGATTGACAACTGCACAATTTTTTTTTTTAGTCGATTCAGCAACCTGAAATCGTCAATTATTTCAACCTAGCTGTGGGGTTTTCAGTGCTCTCGGCTTTGCAAGTCGCAAGAGCGCCCTCACTCAGTCCATCTCCTACTCGCAAGCACAGCACAACTACACAGGCTGAAAAAATGGTGATGTCGAGCAGCTGCGTATATGGTTGCCAGTGATGTAACAATCACCCTAAAACGCCTCAAACCTTCAGAAAATCTCACCGAATCAATGAATTACTAAACACAACAGCAGTAACGTTAGAGATGTTTGAGATGTAGGCTATGTGTGCATATGTGTTTATGCATGTGAATATTATATGAAAAACAAAATGGGGAGAGGGGCAGCACAGTTTGTCGTTATATTTGGAATATGACACTAGTAAAAGATGAAGATGAAATATCCCAACATGTGAAGCGATTCTTTCAGTGACAGTTTTATAAAAAACAGTAGACGAAAGTGATATCACGTTCCCCAACCTCCAGATGTTGAAAGGTGGATATTTTGTAAATTTGGCAACCTAGTTCGCCTCCCTGACGATTATGCTTTCTGTCGCTCTCTGCCAACCTCATCTGAGAGAAACATCCGGTAAAACTGTTATTCTCTATTCCTACTTGCCTAAACTCGTTTTGTACCCTTGTGTTCATGCTGCATGGCATTATATACTACTATCATTGGTTGCTGCATAACATTTACCACAGTACGGGTGGTACCTGAAAACATTTCAGGAGACATTAACGTAGAGCATAAAGGAGCATAGCCTATCATACCCTGACACCTAGCGGTAACATGTTGTCATCGCGTGAAAATCTGTCATGTCACCATTTATAAGCAACAGGTTAGTTCTGCTTTAAAAAATCATTTATCTATGACTCTTGGCAGTTTGTGTGTATGTAAAATAAAGTAACTTTGTTCTACTAATTTAATTAGTTAAAGGTAAAGTTACAGAGTCCTGGTGCATTGACTATATTTATTAAGATCTTTTTATACCGTTCAAAAGTAAAAAAAAAAAAAAAAAAGTTGTCCATTAAAATAACCTAGAAACTATTTTGCGATTAAGTTAGCACATCTGTTGTCAAACTACAAAAAAAGCAAGCTTACAGAAGTTTCACGTAGCTTAAAATTATGCCATGAGAATCTTATTTAAGAGACCTAGATGGTGAAGTGCAAGTGAAATGTTTGTGGCTGTAGGAGTCAACACTTTCCAAACGGTTTTAAGAAACCTAATGTATAATTTTATTTGCCAGCTAAATGACTCATCATAAATTAGGTCATTTTGGTTTTAACATAAGGTTAAGCACTACACGTTACCAATCCCGTATGTGGAGGCATTGGTACAGGTGTCTTTTTGTAAGACATTTATGTATATCTCTTGCTAAACCATGATCTCTTTTTATTGTTTGTATGAAAGTTTTTCTGTGTGATGATTTGTTCTTTTGTATTTATTATCTGGACCTTTAGTCTGCAAATAAAGATTGAATTGAATCTGTGGTGATGACATGACTATGTCATATTGGGGGTTTAGAGAGGAGGGTTGGGTTGTTAGAGCGAGCCTTTTGAGATCTGTTGTTCCCAGTGAATATACTCTGACCTAGATCATATACTAGGCTTTGGACAAAGGAAGCTGTGGTTCAGAGTTTTGTATACACAATGCACTTTACTGTGAGGACACTGGGACACATCATGTGTCTGCCGGCCTCATATGTCAGATCTGTAGGTTGTAAACACTAACGCGTGCACACACACACATTCACACATACACATACAGAAAAAAACAGAAAAACATACAGAAAAACCTTAATGATAAATGAGAAAAACTGATCTTATAGCTGTTATATAAGAAACACGTGGCCTATAACTATAATTATAAAAACTCACTCTAAAGAACCAACCATCAAACATGTTGAAGCAACAGTTGGATCATATCTGTTTATAATTTGTAAGGTTGTTGTAATATCCATCATATTAAACTTTTCATGAAGCAGTTTGGTATGGAGGCTTTATACGAGGGAACGCTTGTCAACTCTATCTCCATTATATTAAAACTGCCACATATCTAATGTCGCACAGCTTCATCCTGTCTTTCTTTGGCTTCCAGTATACAGACTCACCTGTTAATCACTAAATGGTTTAGGGCCAAAATACATCACCGAAATGCTTTTACAAAATGAACCCTCTAGACCCCTCAGGTCATCTGGGACCGGTCTGTTAAGTGTCCCCAGAGTCAGGGCAAAACATGAAGAGGTGGTGTTCAGCTACTAGGCAACATTATAGCTGGAACAGACTTCCAGATTATTTGAGACTTGCTCCAACACTGACTACTTTAAAATCCAGACTGAAAACGCTGACTGAAAATGTTCACCAGTGCTCTCTGCTTTGATTTTTGAAGTTTTGATTTTATTATTTTATTTTTTAATTTAAATGCTAATTCTTACTCTTTTATTATTCAATTTAAATGTCTTTTTATGTATAATTTTTAAATCCTGTTTTATTATATGACTTTTATGTGAAGCACATTGAGCACCTTACTGTAATTGAGTCACCCTGGTTAGTGCCAGCAAAATTACCTAAATATATGAATATATACAAAAAAGTCAGAATTAACTTAACCAGACGCTTACATACACATACACACTTGTTCCTGTACAGATTCCTAGTGGCATACATATAATTTTGAACGATGATGTTTTGTTGCCTCTCACCCCGAAAAAACCAGTAGGGGGAGGTATTAATACAAATTGAAATTAAACGAATAATAAAACACCTGACAAAATAACAAGTAATGAACATCTCCCCACCAGTAGACCTAATAGTTTTCCGGTCTTTACCGCTATAACGCACTATGAACATCTCCTCACCAGTATTACTACTCAATAAAACAATAACATAAATACACGTTTTTTTAATCATGATGAGGACAAGATAATAATAGGCTATGCTGATATAAACAACACCATCTATTGAAATAGAACTTTCCCCATAATAAAGTTTTCATTATAAAACTGGCTTATGCAGTTTAATTATGCATTTAAGACTGCATCCATTAGACTGCAAATGTATAATGTATGTCTGTATGTCTAGTGTAATTATTAACATCGTTCTTACGAACTATATTATTGTAGTCAGACACTAGCCTACCGCGTGGGATTTGAGTGATTTACGATATGAAGAGCCTATAAAAATGTATAACTCACGGTTGCTGACGCCTTAACAGAAAACACACCAATGAAAGAAAGACTGAACGTGTACGTCACCACAACCCTACTGGCACTGACCCCAGAACGGCATTGTTTTCCCACATAACAAAATATGCCCATTGTGGTTAGGAACAAAACGGATCTCAAGCCAGCTCTTTTAAGGAGTGCTTTACTTCTCGTGGAGTGTGGCTCCGGCAGGCGTGTCTTTTTTGAAAGGTTGTGTTGGTTCACAGAATGCGAGGATGAGTTACTGACGGAAGATATTAGAAAACATTTCACAGTGTCGAAGTACATCGTCAGTTGACTGAGAAGGTTTTATTCCAATTGGATTGTTAACGTAAAATTCAGACCAACAACCGAGAAGTCGCGATTCAGCACCGACGCCCCAAACGATAGTAAGTATCAACTGTGCATCTAGAAACTTATATTCAGTGTTGCGTGGGTGAGTCTTTGCTGCCTTCGCCACCCCTAACAGGATTTAGGTGTCACGGCAACGCAAAATGTTACGCCGAGGTTTGTTCTTATTATGTTATAATTACAATAATCTCTCGTATTTATAACGAAGAATCTACAGTGAAACAATGACCTCCAGTATCCGCACAGGGTAGACTGAAACAGAACATGACAATCAAGTGTGTAGAGTAGAAGCATTTACATAGCACAACTAGAGATCGTTGTGGACTTTAGTAGATGCGCACTCACTACATAACACAGCATACACACAGGCGCTCGACTGCCTCCAACGCCGTTTTGCAAAGGTTCTTAATAATTAGTTTTATGTAGAGTTCTTGTGTACTGCAGAGTCAGGTGGCGAAACGGAGCTTGTCACGGGCTGACAGCACAAAGCCACTGCTTAGCTTCTCACTTGCTGACTGTCAGAACTCTCTCACGATTGTATCAATAATTGTATCAATAATTGTGTCTAACATTGTCCCGCTACATCATAATCAAATGTACACGATTAGCATGTAGTTTTGTACATAACAGTTACACATACGCATACAAACACGCACACAACCATGTTTCCACATATCCGTATAGTATATCACCACCTCAGGGATCAAGCAAAAGTTCAAGTTGTTTGACCGCTTTTGTTTGAGTTTCGGAGTTGGGAGGTGTAGTTCATGTACTGATGTTTAGAGCCTGGGGTTAGGACTAGGCGTCATTATACTGTCAAAGTGTTTGCATATAGATATGCGAGTAAACTGTATTTTTTCACTTTTAGTGCAATGCTTGGTCCAGATATGATTTAGTGTGAAGGATAACATTGGAAATGGGTAAATGCAATGAAAAGGCTGCTGCCTTCCAAGACACTGAAATTGCATGCAACTTTCTTCCTAAAGGTCTCTAGACTGTAACACAGTAGGTATGTGTTCCCTCACATGAGAACGAGATGAGATTAAGAGAGAATGACCTTCTTTAGTGTGTATTTGAGTGCCAAAGAAGGGAGGCTGTGGAGAGGCGGCACAATGCCCTGTGTGAACACTGTGCCAACAAATTCTTCTCAGGGGTTTTGGCCAGCTCCTTGCTCTCGCTGGGACCCGTTTGGTGCTTCTTTCACATCTTGACTAGGAAAAGGTGGGAGGCCTTTATACTGCATTCCAACTGCAGAGGGAGTGTCTAGTAGTTCATTACTTTGGCTCGTATCAGTGTACGGTAGAACACAATGGTGGGATAATGGCTTTATTACAATGGCTGCATCCATCCTCACAGCCGTTGCTTGAACGTTCACAGACTTGTGATATTGACAACCTGGATTTGGGTAGCTGGCTATTGGCCTTCTGTCTGATTGGGTTGGGGAATATGCACACTTGTTCTCACCTTATGTATGTTCGAGGCCTTGCGGTGTGCAGTGCTCGGCTCTCTATCAGGGGGTGCCAAGGTCACATTGGGGCCAGACAGAGCATCCCAGACGAGACCCAGTGTCGGAAGGGCTCTTGGGCCTGGTTGTCTGAGCAGGTGTCTTCAATAAGCTGCGGCCCTACATAGCTCACATTCCCAGGGTTTTGTCCCTGGGGAGGAGGGTCAGTAGGGATGAAGGTCTGTGAAACAACTCCCAAACTTCACCCGGGCAACCTGCCGATTGAGACAAAACGCTTCTTACCATGGCAACATTTTGACATGCCTTAATAACAAACCTATTTTACATTTTCATGGCAGGACTTGGGCATTGTTCCATACAGCCTAGTCATTTGTTACAGACTGTATTTCACACCTAAGGGCTTTCCAACATTGGAACTGTTTTGCAACTCCAACCCAAGCACCAACAGTTTGGATTAAATCATAAGATGTCAACCATCAGAAATTATCTATTAAATTATATATTAACGCTGAAGATAAAGACTGTCTTTAGTTATTGCTGCATTTTTACAGATATTCATAAATGATTGTAATGATTAAATTCTGTTTTTAATAAAATCACAAGCTTCCCTCCTAATAGTCTACCTTCTTTTATAAAAAAAAAAAAAAGAAAGTCATAATTGTTCTCCAATAATCGTCAATAAGGCTGAAATGCAGTCAGTCTGGTATGAAACATAAAAAACAAACAAACTCAAGCAGTCAAAGAACGTCAGAAGGGTGGCTGTGTTCTAACAGCATTAGATATTTCTATGTAGGCACTTCTTTTGCTCACTGCAGATCTGATATGGCCTGACTGCGCACTGTTGACATATTTAGGTGAACTTACTACTTAACTACCAGCCCCAGCTAAACTTAGCAACATATGAAATATGAATACAAGCATGTGTTTGCTGTAGCTCAATTCAGTTATATAGTAAAGACACATTCAATGAACTATTTCATACACATTGTACTGTAGGATCAATTCTGGGCACAAAAATAATGCTTTTTGTGTATTTATTTGCCCAAGGGGAGGGCAGTGCAGGGAAAAGACAGGTCCCCATAAAACATAGACATTGCATGGTTTGTGTGCGTGTATGTGCGTCACCCAATCAGGTGTCTCATTCAACACAAAGTCGTGCACAATGGTGCAACTCTTCCTGAACGTAGCTCCTCTCAGTCCTGGGATTTCCTGGTGGCAAACTGCTAATTCTGCCCAGGTATTATTCATGTTTGCACTACACAGGGAAATCCCTGCCCAAAATGTGAAGCTTATCGCATAATAATGCTGTGCCTTACACCAACACTTATAGTCTACACACAGATGTTTGTGCATCAGCTGTTAAAAGGGGGCATAATTATCAAAGCATCTTTTAACAAGTGGCCACGGCCAACCGATGAACGTATCATCAGGTCAATTGAGTTTCATTATGTTGCCTTTAATCACACTTATAGTGTCAAATGGATTTGTAAATTCCCACAGAATGATGCTGTTTAACTTTAAACTTGTATTAACCAAGGAAAGAACGGAAGAAACCTTGCTAAGAGGCTTCATATACTATTGACATTATGTAACATTATGTGCACTGCACTACAGACATTTAGGACGTTATATGTAGTGGAACAAAAGGGACATAAAAGCATAGTAGAGTCACCATGGTCCAGATGTAGCTGAACTGAGCAGCATGCAAAGACAGGGCCGTCAATCCACTACATAGCCAACATAGCCAACATCTTATGCCATGTTATCACTAATCTCCAGAGAGAGAGAGAGAGAGAGAGAGAGAGAGAGAGAGAGAGAGAGAGAGAGAGAGAGAGAGAGAGAGAGAGACTACAGGAGGTCACAGTCTGTTTTCCACAGAGACCATCTCTCTGTCTCTCTCTATGTAGAGCTGAAGGTGAGAAACAATGCTTTCGTTCCACCGGTGAAACGGACATCCCACATGCACCGCTATTGTAGCCAAAAACAATGGCTGACAGGAAAAGATGACACGGTAACAGCAACCTAATGTCCCCGGTCCCCATTATGTTGCTGTGGCGTCGCAGAGAAGGCTTAATACGGATGGTTTCTCCTCAAGCACCTCGCCTCCTCCCTAGCTTTAGTTAAAGCTGCAACTTTTTCATCTTAAAGTTTGTGGTATGTCAACATTATTATGTGATTATTATATTATTATATATCAATAAATTCCCTATTGCTCCAATTTGTCTCACTTGTCTCGTTACTGTTGCATCCTGTAGAGAGTGTCTCCGAACAAGGTAAAAGTGTCACGTCACCGATGAAATATAATATATATGTTATATTTTTCAGATGATCACAGATTAATGATAGATTGCAGCTTTAAGCTTCCATCACAATGTTCCTGGCCTACTTGTAGGAATCCTGTGGCAAGATGTCTAACCCCTACCTGCTCTTTAATACCAATTGTACTCACCATAAGTTGCTTTGGATAAAAAGCGTCTGACGTACTACTACCTCTACTGTAAAAAGAGAGCCAGACAAACACAAACGGCTTAAGGGTTCCGGTGTGTCAGAGGTTTGTTTAACATTTTTCGACTTGATCCATCACAACAATGTTTTGCCACTTCCATTTAATAGGGAATGTACTTTTTCCATGAATCCATAAAGGTCCTCATTCCATGTTAATTGTGCTCCCATCATGTGACCTACTACATAATGTTTTTTTCAAAAAACTATATTTTATTTCAGTCTTTACTACATCTTGTCATTATTGTTACAGTTTTGAGTGTAAAATGTATTTTTCATTTTTGTATTTGCATAAAAACGGCAATAGTGAACGGCTACCCCACTTACGATCTCTTTAACTGAATTAATTTGCATGGTTTACGTTAACTTTAGCCCTAAATGCAAAAGCACAAAGATATTTAGTAATACGTTTGTTCATATGACATTTTTAAATGGAGGGAGGTCAAACATCTTCACAGCCAATAGTACGTGCGTTGACCTTGAAATCAAAAAGTCTGCCTATATGTTTTGTTCCATTTCCTAGTGTCAGGGCCAGCATATTTTCTAACGTCAAGATGTCAGAAACTGCTTGATATTCTCAATAACACCCTTGCATGCTCTGACATTTTTTCAGTGCATCATTCTGGTCTCAAGGTCACCAGAACATTGGAAACAGTGACAGCTGTCAGTACAGTCAAAGTAAAGGCTGGACTGGAGACCTTCATGCCGGAAGGTTAAAAGTGAGAAAGTTATGATGCTAGTTGGACCCACGTTGGACTGACCTAACCTGTCTCTCTCTTCGCTCCTGGATCAAGTTCTGTCCGAGGCTCCGGCCCGCAGAATCTGTCAACGCACACAATGAGTGCGGGTGTATTTCCTGACGCGTCAGTCAGGGTTTGAGCCAGTAAGTGGTAGTTGGCGATAGGGTTCAGAGGGCGTGTCTGTGCCATCTCTCGGGGATTGTCTCTCGGGACGCAGACAGCCGTGGTGACAACAATGCCAAAGCTGCCTGTCAGACGGGCAATTTATTTCTAAATGCCACACGTCCATAAAATGATCGGTAGGAATCCTGGTTCAGCTGTTACTCAATACTCAAGGCAATCATAATCATATATTAAACCAAGGTTTAATAGTGGATACACTATATATTGTAACGGTGTGGATAGTGGGATGGCGAGTGTTAGCGCAAGCCAGAGGACGACGCAAGCAGACAGGAGAGTAGGGTACTCATAATAGCGTTTTAATAAAGCAACACACAACGTACAGTTGTAAAACAAACAATGACCGACAGCACCTAGTGCTGCCGGGAAACCTAAATAAGGTCCCTAATCAAAAGTAAGGGGTCGCACCTGCGTGGGGCTAATCCCCCCACAGGTGCGCAGCCAGGCCGGGAGGTACGGAGCGTGCATGGCCTGTGCACGCCCATAGTTACATATACACACACACACACACACACACACTCGGACATCCTGATAATAGGGAAAGTCAGTTTAGCAATTTATACCCTCAAAAAAAGACCATTAATGGACCTTAAGTTTCACTACAGATTAAATAGCGCTGAGAAAGTGATACGGGAAAGAGAGAGGACAATGGACACAAAAAACGTTACTCTACTGTAGATGGCTGAAAGCGGAGAGGTTCTGGAGAGGTCAGGGGAAACTCCCGGGGAGGAGAATATATCCCTGAGGTCACGGTGGTCGGCGTGACCTCGGTCGGCATCACTCTCAGAAAAAAAAGGTACGCCCTATAAAAAGGTACAAGCGCTTGTCACTGGGGTGGTACCCTAAAAGTACAAAAAGGTGTTTGTACCCCATGGGAACATGATTGGAGCTTTGAGGGTACTTTTGTGAAATTTGTACCTAGACCAAGAACAAAAATGTACCTTCACTGTACCTTTATTTCTGAGTGTAGGGATATGACCTAAAATGTATAACTGTAAGAATACAGTAAGTCGCTTTGGATAAAAGCGTCTGCTAAATGCTTAAAATGTAAATGTAAATGTAAATACAGGATATGGTACGCATCGTTCATGGATGAACCTTGATGAGATGCCCAGAATGTGAAATGGAAAGTTACCCCATGGCATGGTGTCTGGGTAGAGGTATTTTCACTGTAAAGCCGTGCCAAAGAGGTTGCATAATGTCTCGTGAATAAAACATGACTCCTCACAAAATGCATGTGTCAACACAAACACAGGCGGGCGGGCATATGGCGTGCCCTCATGTGCCCATCTTTTGCTGATGATTGGAATAGCCGATAGTATACCACGGGCCGTGCCGAGGATGTTTATGCACACGTGTGCCAACATGCATATGCTAGAGCATGTTTATCGAACTATGCCCTTCATAAGTCTTGGTTCACCAGAGTCAGTAGTCAGCTAGACAGTCTTCCAAGAAGAAGTCCACCACACCATTGTTTCGTCACATGCTCATTAAACTCTGGTTCAGAGGAAAGAAGAATACATTTTTGTTGCCTGCAGTCCGAGACCAAGAGAACAGAGGACGACTCGTACTGAGTCGTGTTTGCTTTTAGCGCGACTTATTTGAAATGTAAAAAAATAAATAAATAAAAACGCCCAGAAACATTAAAAAGGCAGCCAGACTTTCCTGTGAGGGGTTTTTACGAGTTCAGTGTCATTAACTTTTTAGAAACAGATAAGAGCACCATTGAAAGGGCATGAGACAAGTTTAAAAACTTGAGGCTATTCGATATGAGTTGGGGGTGGGAAGTGGAAACACTTGACAAAAGCTAAGTGGCTAAAACTTCAAAGTGGAAATAACAAAAGAAAAAAGAAAAAGAACAGGCAAAAACAGATAGTTCCAGGGATAATTATGAGCTTGGCACAGAAATTTGTACAGATTTTTTACGGACCCAAAAATCCTCCCTGTCCTCGAGTTCACCTCACCAGCTTGTTTTTTTTTCTTTCCCCAACAACCATCCTGCTCGTATCCTCGTTACCTGGCTAATCCCAGGCACTGTCAGATTTAAACGCTTCCATTCACTGGCGCTTCGCATTTTCAGCATTCAGCATCTCCCTGAGCCAGACAGACATGCAGAGAGAGAGAGAGAGAGAGAGAGAGAGAGAGCGAGAGAGCGAGAGAGAGAGAGAGAAGAGAAGAGAAGAGATAAAGAGACAAAGACAACGGATGTGCTCTGTGGATTACACAAACACACACACACACACACACACACACACACACTTGTGTTTCTGTTTAATTAGCCAGGCGGTTTATCAGGGTGATCGCGAGTTCAGTGCAGCAAAGTTTCCTGCAGATAAAAACAGTTTGGGGGTGCGGGGGTCCATAATGAATGCAGAGCAGGTTTTGAAGAAGGAAGGGGGGGGGCTGAAGCAGAACGTGGAGACGATGACGAGAGGGCACTCCATTTTAATTGCTTGCCGGATTCCTCTCCAGTCTTCCTTATCACCCACTCCTAATCTATTGTGGCAGATGAGAAAATTGCCTCCAACAGACGCACCTGACGCAAGGAGAGGCTTTTTTTTTCAAGCTTCACGATGACGGTTTCTACTGTGTTGGTAACCGCCAGGCGCCAGAGAGCAGCGACGCATGCAAATGGTCTCAGCCCGTGTCACAGTTGTACCAAATCATTACGTTGATGTTATTATATACGTTGACATGGCTCCAAGCACCCTCACCCACTTTTTTTCATTCCAAAAAATTAATTCACTCAAAAGGTAATTTGTTGGGGAACAAGTGCCCGGTTGGCCCCAAGGTGCGGGCTCGTTCTTCCCCCCCCCCCGTTACAACATAATCACAAGCAATTAGAGGCATGACAGAGCAGTCTTCAGCGGTTTTGACAGGAGGAGGAAGTGTCATCTTACTTGCCTGTGTGTTCGGTGGGATCAGGCCTGGAACGCCGTAGCTACGCTGGCTCTATCACGCCCGAACACTCCTGCCAAAAGGTTTCCTTTTTTAAATGTTCTTTTTTTTTGCTTCACTTTTTTTCCAACTCCCCCTGACTCCACGTTCCAATTTTCCACTGGCTTGTCTGGCCAAACCATCAAGAACCCAGCAAGAAGGAGAGAGAGAGAGAGAAACCTCAACCTTATTGATTATCCTCCTGCTGGAGGAAGAATGTTGGCATGGGGGACGGGACAGAGGAAAAATCTAAAAGAAGGCAGGAGAACAGACGGGGAGGTGGAGAGAATGATAAAGAATGTCCAGGCGCTCTTTCTAGACTACACGTCGAGGTCGAGGGGTGTTTATGTTCTCCCGTTCTGAAACCGGGGGTTCTTCAAAAGGTGAAGAATTACAGTCTTTCAATACGTGGGTAGGAGGGCGAGCGATGGCTGCATCTATAAAAACTAATTTGAGTCAACTACCTTCTATTCATAGAAAACCGTCATTTGCATTTATGTCAAAAAATAAAAAAAGGGGGGGGGGGGGATAGGCCCCCTAGAAGCAGCATCTCATTTAAAGGGATATTGACTTCAGAAACAGCAGAATATGGCTCTGATGAGCAGTTCATAAAGAAGCCTGAGATTTTGAAGCAGGACTGCCACAGCGAGGAGAGACAGGCAGCCAATGTACACTATTTACAGCACCAGGACATCACACAGAGAGGCTGGCAGGCAAACGGCACAAAACAGCTGGAAGAGGAATGTGGATTATTCATGAGGGTACAATATTACTGAACATTTGAATAGAACTATATCAACCAGAACACACACACACGCATACATTCACATCCATAAGCTAAAGCCTGTCAAGGCGCTATTATCTCTAGAATTCATACCTCCTTCTGGCACCGCGGCTCCTTGAACATCCCCGGCCAATAGGGGTGCTATAGTGAGACTGTGCTAACCTCCTCTGGCAGGAGATTGGTGGAAACGCAGAGACGGGGAGACCACCCACTAACAACACCAGTTCCGATTGGCTAGTCTATTATTTTGTCCAATTGCAAGTCCTGTTTCTCGGTCAGAGAGGTGGCCTTTGTTGCACTGGGTGTGTGTACATTTGTGTGTGTGTGTGGGCTTAAGTGTGTGGCTCGGAGGAAATTGAAAATTGCTGATCTCTTTCTGGCAAATAAAGAGCAGCAGGCCGCAGCAGGCTGTCAGTTTGGTTATGCCACCCTCTCTGATGAATCCCTCAATGGAGTGCAGGAATTCAACTAAGACTGCTGTAGTTGAGGCCTAAAACAAGAGAAAGGGAAAATGTGTAAGGTGTTTGTGTGTGTGTGCCCTCGACTGTACATGCATGTGTATGTGTGTGTTCATGGTTCATATGTGGTTGAGCGAACATGTGCGTGCATATGTGCGGTATGTACGTATGCTAGATTGTGAATGTGTGTGTCCCGTCTGGGCCGTTAGCTAAACACCGTGCAAGCATTCTGTAGAAAAGGAGAGGTTGTCGGAAGGTAGGGGAAGGATTAGAGTACTTCAAAGCGGTGCTCACTTTTAAGCGGTTTGAGGCAAAATCCGCTTTGTGTAAATGGACGGTCGGCAACCCAAGGGGAGGAAAAAAATAAAAAATAAACAGGACTAAACTCACACAAACGTTTGAGTGTAGCCACTTGAAACAGACGTACCTGCAACTAAGTTTCAATGCTTTAAACCTCACTTAGGCCGGTGTAATTTTTAATTGTTCTTATTTAAAATTTTTCTCAACATAGCCATCAAAAAAACACAACCAACAATAACCTCAGATATAACTCATATCTTGGAAAGCTACTTGAGAACAAATCGTTGTCACTTCATTAACACAGTGCAGCTCTGTGACTTGTTTTAATAGTTGTTTGAACCACAATGAAGCTCTATGGACACAAGCTATATCTGACGTTGGCTAAATGTGCAATACTTGTCAGTAGGAGAAAATATTTGTTTTTGTCTTTTCGTAGGTCAACACCGTCAGACATATTCACATGGACCCAAAAGGACTCGAAAAAACATTTGTATTGTTCCCTCATGGGATACGCACAAATAAAAATACACACAAAGTACTGAGCTTCTGTCGGCGTTGTCAAGGTGAAATTGCTGCCCATCACCGCGGGTACTAGCGGGTGATGGAGGGGCCACGGCCGGCCCTCAAGCTGCCAGCGGGGCGTCTCGGTAAGCCGTAAATCACCTACCTAGACCACTGCTGTGATGGATATGTGCGCCACGCCCCGGATCAGCAAACTTCCCATCCGTCTCCAAGCAAGAAGTCTTTGCAAGTGGCCGTGGTGGACTGGGCAATACACACATACACACACAAATTACATCCACTCACATTTCACGTACACAGCTGCATATGAACACACACACACACACACACA
>JAOEHI010000013.1:387214-398044 GCA_025447815.1 Percopsis transmontana
TGGAGCAGATAGGGGTTAGGCATCTTGCTCAAGGATGCTTACAGGTAGGCCAACTCTGGGGCTCTAACCCACGACCTACCGGCTGGGGGTCCAACACCCAGACCACTAGACCACCCTGCCCCCCATATACACGGTATATAATGTAAATGTAATAAGAGGCAAGTTATGCAGCACACATGGTGGAACGCATTTTCGCAGCCTACTTTCAGCCTACTTTCAACCTACTTTCCATAAAACACTAATACGGTAACCTACCATGCATTGTAGGTTACCATAGGGTTGTTTGTGCCGTCAGGTCCAAACGTAGAATTAGTCATACATGGTACGTCTGGCATCTGGGCCAATCAGTGTAATGTATTTTATTATTTCACCATCTGCTGCCAGTTAGGCTGCCGTGCACACGGTTCTGATCAATAGCAGGTGAGAAGTTTATTAAGAGGCTTTCTTAACCACTAACTATTTTTAATATTCTCCCTGCTATAAATATTAATACATGATTTCACTAAATTGTACCTATTATATTTTGATTTGTTAAAGTATAAAAAGTGTTAGTTTTGTGTACTAGCAAAACAGTTACATAATTTTCAGAGTGTGTTTAGACAGCAGCCCTTGGTTTTTGTCTGGTGTATGCTACTATATGTAGACCTACTACACACCTTGGTCAGAGCAAAGTGTAAAAGTCGATTAGCAAACTGATTTTGGCCTTTCGTCCCCACAAACACTCAAAGCCCTTGTTTAGGTTGCTCCCCTCTCCTGGCCAGTCACAGTACTACTGCAGAACTGCTCCTCCAGGCTTCTCTATGGAGGATTATCCTCCTAATTTCTACACTTCAAATAAATCTGTATTGAGTGTAAATGAGCCACTGTCAGCTAGTTTTCTTATCAGGTGAGCGTCTGATAACCATGAAGCACTGATACTGATAAAAACAACCCTTTAACAGTTAATACTTTGTAATAATAATTAACTTTTATAACCTGAATATGGAATTCATTTTTGAATTGCATTCTTACATGTTAAGCAATGTAGTATGCTGGAGATTTGTATGCTCAACTGTTTTCAAGGCAATAAAGCAGTTTAAAGCAAGTGATCAAGCTCAATTTCCACGAAGATTCTATGTCAAATTCAATTAAAAAAAACAACCATCGATAATTCCTTTTCATATTTGTCGGTTAGTCGTTACAGAGCAGTACGGTAGGCCTATACCCTTATCATTAGAGCCTTTAGCCTGTGAGCCTGCTGCACAGACAACAAGCAACGTAGCCTACGTAAGCAGCTCCAGGACTTGACCGCTGCCAAGACTCGCCGCTTCTTTCTTACGCAGAGGTCCATTAAGCTATATAAAGCAATGGTCTCAGTCCACCTGTCACCGGTTCAGCGCTGCAGACCCGCGTGTAGGCAACATATAGAGCTATATGTAGGCTACAACGTGCCTAAAGAAAACGCATGACACGAAGACACCCTACTTGCCTTTTAATAAGAAAGCGTCTTGACAGCCAGTTAACCTTATCCCTGTTCCTACAAGTGTGATTTATTGGCCTGGAGTGGCTCGGGCCGGGAAATCTGTGGCTACAGTCTGACGCTCTAAATAAACCAAGCATGAATAAAAACACCATTGAGCAAGTTTTTTAACCGTTTAACAGTATAGTCAGAGACACCTCCAGGAAAGGATGAAAAAGTGACTGATATCAAGTTCACACAATTAGTAATCCAGTCCATAATTCTTGCATCCGATAACAGGATAAATCATTTAAATGACTTAACAAATCGTTTATGCTGTAGGGATTAGCCTACTATTGGGCTGCTGATTAATGTGAATCTATAAAATTAAACTATAAATATACTGTAAATTTGCTTGTCATCTACAAGTGAAGGTGCTGAAGGCATCACGGTTATACTATGCTAATATATCAGAATGTCAAGTATTGTTCTCTTAATGTTCTTTAAATGTGTCAACATTTAAAGGTATATTATTTTGTCTGTTGGATGTAATTTAGGAGGATTAGTCACTATTATTGTTGTTGATAAACGGAATTGTACAAGCCTTTAACAGAGCAATGTCTAAACATATGTCATAGAGTTGCCTAAATAAAATGCATTACATTGTTGCCCTAGTCACAAACTTGACATATATACTCTACAGTATATTACACGCATGTTTGCCTTGTATATAACTGACAGGCTAAATGAACAGGTCATGGCACACTTATTCTAATTTAGCTGATACATTTGCATGCAGGCAGTGCAGTAATGTTTTAAAGGTGCACTTATTGGTTGTGTTAATGCAACCCCAGGACCCCCAAAATACTGGGGGGAGGGCTAGAGTATGGTGTGTGCCTAGGAGCGATCTAACGGGAGGAGTAGAGAGTAACGCCGGTGTCAACCACCAGGGGACTCCAGATACAAATTGAGGAGTGCCCCTTTAAGAAGTACTGATGTTGAGCATCTGCACCCTAGAATTCTCCACAACAGTCAAAGATCCCCCTCCATAAAAAGATTGTCAGATGTTGTCAATGTTTTAAAGAATGTCTACTATACTTTAAGACCAAAGCTAACAAAAATGGAAGCATATGATGGACTGCATTGTCTGCTCTCAACTCTCACTTCTAAAAAGTTTGGATTGTTTTTACAAGGTACGAAGTTTGCCCGCCGACGCCTTTGAAGAGGGAACGTGTGGGACCCAAAGGAAGCAGTAGATCCACTGCTGTTAATGGGCAAATGGTTCACATTAGGCCAGCGTCTTGATATGGGGAACACATGTGCCTGGGATCCCAGTGTGTCAGAGTTCTCCCTTTTGGGGGAAGATTTGATCAAACGCTACTGGAGATCATGGGTACGGCCCTACAGCTGATGAGCTGGACGCGCCTAATGTCGCATAAAACACATTATTTTACCAGCGGCATGTTATGTTATGTGACTGCTGTGTTCTGCTTTTACAGCAGAGCGCGTCACGGCCGTCACGTGATGTCATCTCGTTTGGACGGTCTTGAAGTTTGAGTAGCAAAGCAGGGTGGAAGCCACCATGAAAAGACCCATCTAAATCTAGCCGTGGCATGTTAAAATATGATTCAATCAAGAAGCCAAATGCTTTGTCCACTTGCCAAGGGTGTTGGAAGTGGACTTTTATCAGTGTTGCCTATTGAAGCCATCTAGTAAATGTTTATAGGAGTATTACAGGAGTGTATTGTTCTTTGGTTGGTTAAGCCACATACTTATACTGTTTTCATCTCATACTTTTTTACCTTTTATATGATTGAAACCATTGCAAAGTTCCTCATACAACTGTGTTAGTCTAAATATACTATAGAAAAGCTATTGTTCCCCATGACATAACACCAAGATTGTTTTGTTTTGTTCTGTGCCATAACGCTGTCAACACCCCCCCCCCCCCTCCTCCCAAGGCACATTATACAGATCTATGGGGTGTGAGGAAAAGTAAAGACACCACATACTTGGACAGTACATTTAGTAAAGGAGAACGAAAATACAGTTGGAGTCGGTGTCACTATGGCACAAGTCAGGACTTGAACACCATGTTGCTTATTTTAAATCTCTGTATTGTGTGTGTTTTGTTTGCACCAGTTGCACTTAAGGCAATAAAACCTAATCATTTCAATTTCCTGCCAAATGTGTACAGTAGGGCTTGAACTCAAATGAAAGAACACATTTTTTGCTCAAACCACTTGTTGACTTAGCAGTGCCATCGTTACTGTGCTGCAAATTGTTATGACGGGAGTCTAAAATGTCAAATTCACATGTGTATATAGCAACTGTCAAAACAGAGTCTCTTTTAGAAAATGCTACCTCATTATTAGTTTCGGGGTTGCGATGTGGGTATAGTGTTCTTTTTCATCTTAGGTTGTTGTCTAATGGTTTCTGGGCTCAGCTAATCAGAACACAGTGCTCTGTTAGCATTCATTTCTTTCCATCTGTGTTTACCAGCACTAAGCTAAATGCTTACCAAGCTGCGGTATAAACAAAACAACCCCCGGCAGGAGTGGTATTATAGATGTAATCTGCCTCTTCCTCATTCCCTTCTCTAAGTGTCTGTTTAATGTTTAACTCTCCCTTTCTCTCTTACTGTCTCTTGTTCCCCCTCTCTCTCTCTCTCTCTCTTGTTCTCAGTCTCTGTCTATCATTTATTCATTCATGTTTGGCATTATTATTTCAGGAAGGGGACCAGAACGCCAGTCTGATTGCTCGGTGCTCCAGGAGGGTTTAATTTAGATCAGGAGATGTGCCAACTGGCCATCCGGGATGCAGGTGTCCTTAAAGTCCTCTTTAACTTGCTGTACACAGAGCGAATCAAATGCCAAGTGAGTAACCATGCCAAACCTGGACCTGGATGTCCTGCAGGCCCAAACAGAGCCGGCTCTGTATGCCAGTCTGTGTTTTAGCTAAGAAGCACGGTTGGGGGGGAGAAAGTGCTACCCTTTAAAGACACAGGGTAGCAATTAAGCTCCAATAGACCTAATGACATTTGTGGGCGCTTTTTAACTTGCTTTTATTAAGACATTTTGTTCTATTTTAAGGGAGAATGTGGGTGAATGTTGACCACTAGTTGTTAGGGTATTACCTCAATACTTATTTAGGCTTCTCTCTCCTCTTAAAACATGGCTGCCATTTTTTAAATAATTGCATTCTTTCATTAAGTAATTTATTTAAAATTAAAATAAAAACAAAACAAAAAAAACATTCAGGAGACAATGCAAATGACAAATGCACAATTTGTCATTTGCATTGTCTACTAAATTTAGTCAGAATTCTTTATTGCGACCCTCCGGGACTAATTATTATCATTTTGTTTGTTTTTGAGAAACTGTTTTTCAGCTGTGCAAAAGATCTGTCGCTATGGTATAATTTAAGTGTGTTAGGCAAGATAATCATATCCATATCAGTCCTTTAGTAAAATGCTTTATTTATCTTACTTTTTGAATGTATGGTACGAAAGAAAGCCAGCAAACAGTCTAAGCAATGAGACCGTGCATTCTCTGCACATAATCACCCGTCCGGATCCTATTCTAACAGGGTAAGGATGGGTCAGTCCACACAGCAGAGTGGGTTCAGGTGTACAGATAGAATATCCCTTGCCTGTATTCCTGTTTATTGACCAAGGGCCCTGTGATTAAAGCCTCTGTACCTTGTATATTTTCTTCAGCCCCAAATCGGATGTGCAAGTCCCTCACAAAGGCAGATTCATTTCACACCACGCTACAAGACCACCTTTGAACTGTGCAGTGTGTAATAGCTTTGCCTGCTCTGTCTCACTGGCCAGGAACTATGGATTAAAACACTGACTGATGGCCATAAAGAGCCGTCACGCCAGGCTTTTTAGGCCATTGCGTCAACATCTGCTGTGTCTTTCCACTCCGGGCCCTTCTGGCTTTTTAATTCAATCAGACTCCGTAGCAATGCAATTTTAATTATGCCTTTAATCACGGCCAACAACTTGCTATTCTCATCTGGTCATTATCACCCCTAGATGAGCCAGGGACATTTGTAGAGTCCTTGAAAGTTCGTCGAGTTTGGAGTCATGGCCTGAGCTCATACGCGTGTGATCTGACAGTATGTCCGTTTGCCTTCTTTCATCATCGTTTTCCGGGCGTCTGTCTCTATGCTCAGATGAAGTTGCTCAACTCTGTTCCTGATTCAACCACACTCTGGCACCAAGTTACCTAGGTGCTAGAAGTTGCAGGTTGCCAGATGTTGGATTGAACAACTCTAATGCTTATGAGAAAAAATGATGTCTCCAGTAGTAACAGAATAGCCATCCAGGCCGGGGATTTCTTTAAAATCCATAAAACCACTGGACACCCACACAGGTGTTTTGAGTTAATTTGGCAGATTAGACCTCTGCTCACATTGACGAGTGTCCCATTGTTGCAAACAACCTTTGGTCTCCATTTAGGTCACCTAACTTCTTTAGATATTGATTCACTAACAACAAATAAAAATGAAGGACATGAAAATGAATTACAAATGGTAGACAATGGCACACACAAAGGTGCACACACACACACACACACACACACACACACACACCCACATACACACACACTTGTCTGTTCAGTATGCCTAACTGGCAAGTCAAATAATACTTGCAAGAGGTACCACTTCTTCCCTTAGAGGGAAAGACTCGCCCTATGTTAAAAGCTGAATAATTATGTGTATATAATTAGTGGTAACATATTAGAATGTTTCAGACAAATCACATAGCAAGGGAAATTTAATGAGCCTCAATGTAGAAGGGGGTTAATGGCAAAATTAAGAATATCACCCACATGAACCCGCAATGTTTGGAAAACATGTTGGCTGGATCGGTTAACAGCCGTCTTATGTGAGACTATATATGGCAGAGCATTTCCAGGGTTCAGAAGAACCTC
This sequence comes from Percopsis transmontana, assembly GCA_025447815.1. Taxonomy (NCBI): domain Eukaryota; kingdom Metazoa; phylum Chordata; class Actinopteri; order Percopsiformes; family Percopsidae; genus Percopsis; species Percopsis transmontana. Next base: position 393,596 of record JAOEHI010000013.1, read on the forward strand.
AGGTGCAGCGTGGTCGCTGTGCTTTGTTTACGTGTCATTTAGCCCGGCATTTTAGAAATAGTGACATTTCTAGAATGGTTCTTGGCCTACACATGGGTGTTGGATGATTATTATTATAACTATATATAACTATTATTTTTTCCAACTAAGATAAACAATGCGTGGACACCATGCTCTGCCAGCTCATCACTTTTTCAGTGGTAGTCCCATGAGAAAAAAATATATATAGAGAAGGAAAAACATTTAGCTGTTATTTACTATTTTCAAAGTAGTTTTTCCGGTACATTTAAGGCATGTGTTTTGGAATGGAGTTAACAAACTGATAAGACACGTCAATAATTCTTCATGATCAATAGTTTTTCAGGTTTTTTCAGTTTTTGTATGGAAATGATCTGCTTCTCACTGAAAAACCCTGCATAATTCACGTTGCTCTGGAATACTAAAAATAACAAGAAGAAAGCACAGCAGTACTTACACAGCACTTCATATATCACAACTGACAGAATGATATCCTACATTTAGAGACTTCCCAACTGTAACAGAGGGCCTGTTGCCACGTTAAATTATGTACGGATTCCATCACATAAGCATACAGTATATGCAACCTTAAATTGAGGTGTTCCACCGCTGTTCATTAGAAGTGAATCAGTAAAAAAACAGTAGCAAAATAATACAGCAAAAAATAAAGAACCAAATGTTTTTACACCACTCCTCTTCCACTGGTTTCTAAACAGACCTGCATATCAATTTGGCAGCTTACTGTGGCAATAATACAAGTTAACTGCACTGGCACTGGCTAGCTATTGTAGCACCTTGGTACACTTGCTTCCAGACCGGGCTCCAAGCCCTGATGTAATTACTCATAACACTGTTGCTATGGCTAAACAGCAAGAGTAATAATAAAAATAATGATAATAAGAATGATGATAATGATACCATTAAGTAAATGTAAACCGCAATTGGTGACACTTCATTTACAAAAAATAAAAAGACTTTTGAAGGTTTCCCCCGTTGTACCCTCATTAGTGGTAATGTAACGCTTTACAGTGTTATCAGCATAAGAGAATCAAATAGCACCGACACATTTAGTAGTTCCTTTCCTGTGTGTGTGTTGTTCTGAGTCTTGGACGGCATGAGCAGTTGGATGTGAACATATCCCGAATTTGGTTGTACCTCGCACAGTGAGCCAGCACGACGCGAGGCATTTTGAAGTGTTTTTAATGCGCACTTACATTTGCAAGTGGATTTTTTTTTTTTGGTATTCTCACACACTCTCACTTGAATCACTAAATAAAAATGTCATGGTCAGGCGAGTGCCTGGAATCAAACGACCAGACCATTACTGTCAAAAGGGAAAGACTGCTAATTGTAACAGAGAGTTTTCACCGAGAGCCAGTGAGACTGTGTGCTCGTTTCAGAATCAATCATAGGCAGAGTGGTGTGCCCAGAAGAAAATTATTTTGGAATATATTTCACGGCAACGGCATTTCACGAAGTATATGAACAACTCAAACCGACCCGGTGGCCCTTTGCAAACAGCACGGGTTTGCATGAGTGATCTGTAGCATAGTCTGGACTGTATAGAGGGCGTGCGGAAGGGCTACACTCAAGACTAGAAGCCGCATATGTTAGCCATTTGCCTGATTAATGATGCATCAAAATGAGAGGTGATTGATGTCCAGAAATGTAATTACATTCATAAGTTAAGTGTGTTTGTTTAAGGCATACATCGTCTTAGCGTCCAAAGCGTATGATTTCAGGCTTCCAATACATCGGAGGGCCAGGCCTGTGCCAAGGTTATATGGATGAGAAAAACGTTCATGTTGAGGTTCTTGCTAAACATTGAAACGTTATTTTGTGCAGATTAAAAGCAGATTCATGGGTGCCTTGATATGTGGCCCCCTGAACCTTTAGTCTGAGGTGTTATGGACACACACAAACACTGCATGAAGACCCATAACAAAAGAGTGACGGAATAACTTTGCAATGGAAAGTCCTGACTGCCAAGGCAGGACTTGGCTTGCAGTTACTTCTCCACCAATGTACGTCTGTTCCAGCCCTGTGATGAGCAGACCGTAATGGCCTATCCAAAGGATACCACCTTACCTCACCTTCGAGCTAAATGTCTTTACTTAGTCCGTTAAACAGTTCTTTGCGCATCCCACTGTGAAGCTTCTCAAGATCCCTGAAATTATGTATTTTTTTCTTTCTTTTTCCTAGCTTTTCAGAGAGGGCCAGGAAGTTGGTAAAAAGGCAACATTAAACTTTTCTGTACCAGATGGATGTGTTACTGTGGCGGACGAATGAGCAAAGGGAAAACGAAAGACAATCAATCATAAAAATCGGCTGCACAGAAGCCCCACTGTGGTTCTTGTGTCTTCTGTTGGGGGTTTAATAAGGCTTCTACTTACGTGGAGCTTAGTGTTTGCAGTAGAAGTCGCTTCAGGCATCTTTGTATAATGTTCCTCTTGCCATCACGTAATTACGGCATTCGGGATTGGCTTAGCAAAAATAGACAGGGCTCTACGTTCATTTATCAAACGTTATGTGTGCGATTACAAGATAATTCTACTGTAGTGTGCTGCAGATGACACTTCTGCAGTGGTATAGAAAGAGCATTGTTTCTCCCTGTGGTGTTTCTCACAGAAGTTAACTTTGGCAGCTGGTCAGTTCATTAGTACTGTTTTCACTTGTAAGAATAGGCCGTGCTTCGGCGGACCCCGACCAAAACCAAATGACCTTGGACATCGACAATAGGCTACCGACTGTGCTGCCAGCAGCCATAACTTTGAATAAAAACAAGTCAGAAGTCAGCCATACATCAGAGGTTTGTTGCGGTTTTCCGTGACCACGATATATCCCTCTTAAATGTTTACTATAGTTTGCCACTCTATATAGCAGGCAAACAACGCTAAATCACAGCAAAACAGAGAGTGTACTTTTCCAAGCCGCAGCAAAACTACGGTCATGCAAAGTACATGTGTAGGGGAGCCGTGAGAAAACTGCTTTTCCTACTGGGGTCATTGCCCAAGGCAGCCAAATAAAATACAGTACATTAGCGGTTATCATTAACTTGGCATAATAAGCTAAGATAAAAAAAAAATTAACATTACACAGTATTGTAATGTATTATATCATAAAGCGGCGTAAGAAGAAGTGAAATAGTGTAATGTAACAAGGCATGATGAGATGAGATGAGATGTTACATCCTCATCATGCCACATTGATCTGTTTGGGAATGTACAAAACTAAACATCTTCTAATCGACTATTCATATTTAAGTCAGGAGTGGACACGGCACAGCTGGACTTGAGGATGGCAAACAGAACATAGCTTACTCACCATTGTTTTCTAATATCTTTATTGATGTTTACCCTAGCTAGTTATCAATTGCATTCGAGGAGTTCTAAATTCCTTTACAAACACACAAATATAAATGATAATTATAATAGTAAAATATATATATAAAAATGTTAAATTATGTTTAAATTATGTTTATGTTTATTTTTATTATGTCTAAACATATTGGGCCTAGACATTGTTCTATCCTAGGCAGAACTATCTTAGTTCATCTTACAAATGTTCATCACACAGTTACTGCTGCCTGACTCTGTGCATTCTATTCTATCGTAGTCTACTGAAGAGCAAAACCAATAGAGATGTATAGAGAGGAAAACCAAATGTAAAAAAGAAAATCTTAATACAGTTTCATTATTCTTATATTCTTTTTCATGGGGTAATGGCCCGAAACCCCCCTACAAAAATTGGATGCTGTAATCCTATTGCTATTGCCCACCCGTTTTCAAAATTAAACTATGCCCTTGTGTACAAGCCCTATTCACGAAAAGCAGCATTTTTGATGTTGCCCACCCAAATAATTCCAAATGCCCATCCAAAGATGACATCCTAGTAACACATCTGGTCCAGGTAGGTCATCAGGACCATGGTTTGACCAGATGTGGAGGCTTCTAGACATTTCACTAAATCTAAAAAGGCACAGGGAATTATTTCTGACTGTGTTAGGGGAAAAGAGCTTATGAGAGAGACTGTCCTAGAACACAATAAAGTTTTTTTTAAATTGTAAATTGGTCCCTTGGTCACTGAAATAGGTCTAAACACATTATTGCTGGCTGTGGATTTATGTAATTTGTTATGACATGGGATACATTCTGTGACTACAAAACGTTGTCTTTAACCTGTCATGGCCATGATTTACAGTAAGAACTTACTGTAAGGTGTAATTACACAGGTAGCTTTCTATTTCATCTTAATTACACATCCTAACAGCTTTGTTTTTTCATACCTGCTGCTAGTGTTTTACTGTGGTCTGCGGTCACTGTCATGGTCTGAGCTGGTCAGAGAAACTTACATAGGGCCCTCTCTATGACCTCATGACGAGGTACATGAGCATGCACAGTGTAGTCCACAACAGTCCACATTCTTATTATT
>JAOEHI010000013.1:398144-425919 GCA_025447815.1 Percopsis transmontana
GGGCCCTCTCTATGACCTCATGACGAGGTACATGAGCATGCACAGTGTAGTCCACAACAGTCCACATTCTTATTATTTGGTGGTCTTTTAGCCTTGCCCTCCAAAATATATACAATTGCTTGGTTTCCATCTAAACCACACTTTTTTACAAGACCATTGTAGGCTGCAAAAGACACTTCTTAATTGATACTGAACACAAATAAAGCTTAATGTCTAAGTGAATGCTGTTAGTGTGCGGTTCATGTATGTGGAGCCCAAGCGTTTGAACAATTAGAGTAACAAAATAAAGGCACTAACTGCAGGTGATTCAAACCCATTGAGAGAGGTGTGTCACATCAGTCTTCCTGTAGCCACGTTCTCCATGTTTTCTCACGGTACCTATATATTTAGGCCAAGCTTTGAAATCTTTTAGACTTCACACTTTGCTTGTAAACAGAAAAACGTTATTTCCACTGACATTTTTTGTACGTCTTGTGGCCAGGGCTTATTTTGAGACATGTATGTGCAAGTTGTTTATAAGCAATTAACATAACTCCCATTTGATTATTTCCTGTTCCAAACCGACGTGGCCCGAGTCCCTGCCAGTCAGTGCTGTCTCCCTGTTAGCTAGCCAACCAGATGCAATGTGGGCTTATCCTCTGCCATTGTCACACAGTCAGCTCCCAAACATCAAAATCTTTTACTCAAGTAGCATCCCGAGCATCCCATGTTTAGTAGTACAATTATCTCGTACAATTATTCAGATCCTGTTCATAATTCAGGTCATGCGAGCATCCCGTATTTTCCACAAAATACTGTTTATGCTCAGAGGATAGGCTTGTGGTCAATGACATAACACTTCACCTCCGATGAATCCTATGTAGCTACACGGAAGGAACACGTGTTGTTTGGTGCACCCAGGGCTTGTGGCTTCCTACGCTAATCCATCAATGTCAGTGACATCCTCATCGCTAATACGTTACAAACCTGCTAGCTGGGACAACCGCGCTGTGTTGGCGGCTAAGATGACGTTTCGGTTTTGTTTTTGGTCCGGATTTAAGAGCCCCAGTGGACTGGAACCTCGTGTTATGACCCCCACCACCCCCCCCCAAGCCTGATTTATGTGCAGAGGGAAGACAGATGGCTCAGGGGACATCCCCGATGAGTGTTTGCTCGTTGCCAGTCACGGAGATACTGTGATTAGAGAGTGTTTAAGTAATTATGACAGCATTCAATGTCGGCCTTGTTGGTGGAAGCACACATGGGGAACACGTTTACATGTTATTTATACCAGACAACGAGTGTACTGTGGCGTAATGCTTCACTTTCCCAGACCCTGACTGTAGTCTTGACTGCAGTCATGTATGCAGCTCATTCTTAAGTAAACTTCGCTCTGACCCTATGAATATAGAGAAATATGTCTGAGGCTGTGTTTGATTTGGAAAGAGATTCCAATGATTCTTTTTTCTGCCCGGGTCAAAAAACAACCTACATCCACACAGCGTAAGGTTGTCTAAGTTCCTATATATAAATGCATGTACAGAGAGCTATGTGAACAGATTTATACCAGTTAACCCCTGGCCCTAGTGTTGCTGAGCTCTCCGATGGAGTGCAACACGACCAAACAGACAGTGGGTGGGTTTTCAGGGCAGGAGAAGAAATGTGCCGGACTGAAGGTGGCTAGTGATGATGGAAAGCCCATGCTTCGGATGGAGGCCTTCTTTGATCCTACTTGGCTGTGGCTATGCAGGGTCTATTCCTAGGCTAGCTGATATGGTTGGAGATCTGAGAAACAGGTGTTGTTAAAAAAAAGAGGTACATTTTTTTACCTCCGTAAGTGTGTGAATAGGATTAATCGGAATGTGTAGGCGATGTTTTAGGACCCAGTACCCAGGTCTAGGGATGCTGGGGGGTGAGATAGGTTTGGCTGTGGCAAGGAGGTTGAAGGAGGTTGACTGTGGCAAGGAGGTTGAAGGAGGTTGAATAGCTCATGGTCTGCAATCTCGGCATCAGTGATGTTCATTGGCTGCCCGAAATTCACCAGCCAGTGGAACAGCAGCTGGAGACACACAAGCCAACCAAACCAAAGGATACTAAAAATCAAATATACAATGTTTAATGGACGATAAATACTTATCTTATGTCTGTTACCCCCCCCCCCCTCTCTCTATCTCTCTCTCTCTCTCTCTCTCTCTCTTCCTGAAGATAATTGACTGTATAGATGAGGTTTGCCTGATCTGGTCCTTGTTGATAAACCCCCAAGCAGATGTTCAATCCAACATGCGCCATTTGTTCATGCGCTTAGAATGTGAAGGTACGACGGAGCATGGGGTGTTTTTCCTCTCTTCCTTGACTCAAAGTACATTTTTCATCCATAATTGAATTTGGCCCTGTATATGTGCGAGTTGAAACAGGCCTGAGGCACACAGCATGGTAAATTATTGAGGTCTGCAGAGTCTGTATTGTTGCATGGCCTTGTGAGAACATTCTGATACTGCAAGCTAAACCTTCTGTGTAGTTTTGCAAGTCAGTCTGGATCCACTCCATTCAAAACTGTGGTACAGCAGATGTCAATAACTGTCATTCAACGGCGGGTGATTGGACCTCCCTCAACCAAGCAGATAGTGTTATGATTTTCATACACAGTAGCCTTCGCGATTGGACCACCTTTTAAGCAATCAGATGTTGCCACTTTTAAACAGCCGTCTTTCTCTCGTCATCAACTAAAAGATGCTGATTGGTTGCTTATTTTCTAAACGGACCGATCGGTGTGGAGCAAGCCCCCATTCTCGAGCGGGAGGCTTGCTTCTCTTCCGGGTATGGTGGCCAAAGCCGGTACTACGTTTGGGGGCAGAAAACCTTTTTCCCATTGATGGACATTAGAAAATACATGCCAGACTCACTCACTGAGCGACAGAACGTGAAGGTCATGTGTCAGAAAAGACCTCGTCAGCATGCCCAAATATGGAATTCCAGTTTTCAGATAAATCGCTAGGCTTTTCAAACTAGGACATTTTTATCTACGTATATTTTTTCTTTTGTTGATTTCTGAAACCGTTTTCATGTCGAAAAAAACATTTAGCCACAGATGAATCAAGTCACACGCTGTGGGCCCATGCCATGCAGACCACTAACAGGGCATACAGAACACCAGTTAATGTGAAATTATTGCTTGCATATCTTGGACGGGATATAATTGCGTTTGATCTGGAAGTCCATATATGGCCATAGTGACACAGCAACTTACGAGGTCTATGGTCTCACAGGGCCAGCAGAAAGGGGCATTATATGGTTAGTTCCCAATCACTGAACAGAAGCTTGCTTATATCACCGCTCTCGTCTCCAAAGCTCTCCATCCAAATAACATTTGGGAGTTTTTGCAGAGGCAGACTTAACGAACCCCAGACTAATACAAAGCAGAGGGGCTTCTACGCTGCACCGTGTCTGGCGAACAGGGAAACAGTTGGGAGAGGGACTCAGAGTAATATCCTGTGGTGCAGCTTCTGATTTCCTAGCTGAAAATCTCCCCTCAGCATGCTACCACTTACATAGGAGCACGGCACAAGCAGCAACATTGCCCAATGCACAGGGCACCAGACTGTGTTTCATGCGAACCCAATCAATGATACCATCCCTTCCCACTATACTGAAGATATACAGTAGTATGTGCTATATGCGTTTTAAAGAACCGCACTACAGTTGTAATTTCAGATCAAGTATGAAGGAAATTATATTGTGGTGTTCTATAAACATCAGCGTAACATTATCGTGTTTTCATTAAACATCCAGCTCCACGCTATGCCATTCTTGCGAGCCAGTAGCTTAGTATTACAGTCCGGTGCCAATCAGCTTTCATTTCGGTAAAATTTCATGGGGCCTTTGATCTCCCGAGGGCTTGTGCAATGTCCAAATACAGACGTAATGTTGTTCTATTAGATTATCTACGTGATTAAGGTAAACAGCTTGTCAGAAGGACAATCTGGTTAAGTTTAAACAAAAAAGATTGGACTCTGTAAGGTGTCTTGTGGTGGGGGGACTAGAGTTTCTCCGGGGCAGAAGTGTGGCGAAAATGATGCATGGCGACCATATGGAGGCCAGGGAGGACCTGAAGCCCACTATCGTATGCTAACCAAGTTTGACAATGTTTGTCTGGACGTCATTGTGCCAATTTCTAGGGAAATACATGTACATGCTCTTTGGGTGATTATTCTGGGATGGGGGCAATGACAAGAGTTAAATAGAGCTTTCTGCCCGTCGAGCCAGGGAACCTGATACAGCTGCTGCAGTCTAGTAGTTATTTAGATAAAATCCCATGTGGTTCCAGTTTGCAGTTCCATAGTGGATTTACGAGAGAACCTAGCTCAAATGCATCTGCTAGATGCTTCAAACTGCTAGCCCTTCTCAGACTTAGCCACATACACACAAACACACACACTCGCGCGCGCACGCACCCTGCTAGCGCTGTCCAGCCAGCTCCAAAACTTCAACTCCTTCATTATTATAGAGTACTGTTAAGGCTTACTGGCCAGGAAGGTCCTACTTCCAGAACCTGGTCAAGGAAGTAGGACCTGCCCACTCGCATCTAATGGGGTGTATCATTCATTTGTCTGACAAAGGAGTAACTCTGAATGCTCGGTTTACTTTTCCTTTACATGGGAGCAATGAGAAACCTGATTGCTTCGGAGGAAGGGTCATGGCGTCGTCATTTTGAACTTGGCTTCCTTCCCCCAGCAGCTTAAAGTCACGCACAGCCGATAATGTGTTTTCTATTTCGCTTCATCCCGGGTAAGAGGAGCGGGGAGTGAGAGTGGATAGCAGGATAGGCCTTTCCGTGTGCTGCCTCATAATGCTGTGGTTTTCAGATCTGGGGGCCCGTCCAGGCCCATGAAAGACATCCTGGCTAGTCTGTCGCAGCTGGTGGCTTGAGAGTGCTTCCTCTGTCGCTGGGACTCCCGGCCTGCCGGCATCAGTATTCCTCAGGAAGGGCTTCCTGTGTGCGTCTGGGGGGGGGGGGGGGGTTGGGGTCCACTCTTTGCCCTAGCACCGGCACCCTGCTCTGCACACACACAGCTCATCACCTGGCACAGTATCATAGGATCCATAGACAGCAACCACGCCCCAGACAGATCTCAGCTATGGGCTCTCTGTTAGAAAGGGGAACGAAACCGCACATCTCGCGCTCCCAAAGCAGTTGTTCACCAAAACCACAGATCAGGACCTCCTTTCAGTCAACGCTGACTTTTACATAGTCCCAGCGGATAGCTGCTTGACTCTTTTGAAGGAAAATAAAACAAATGTACAGCATGCACATTGAATTCTGTCATGTGTTCCACAATCCTGTGCCATACACCGGTGTTGGACATCTAGATTTATGTCGCGACGGAATCAAATTAAGCGTGCTTTGCGTCCAGCCATCCATAAATGTTTAACTGTGGGATTTCTTCTGTTCTATTTTCATCGCATTGGACATTACAGACCCAGCCACCTTGATGTATTCCTCCCTTTAGCGGCTGGCGATGTGTTGAGTTGTGATTTTAATCAGCGGCCTGATGTGCCAAGCCAGACTGAAGTCAGTGTCCACGCCCACTCTTCCGCTGTGGTTCCCCCCAGTGCTTGCCACCGGCCACTGGGCTCGAAAGGGAACAGCACCATAAGTGGCAGAGAGTCCTGCAATACCCGCTGGAGCCATGACAGAAACCATGAAGCACTGTGTCCATACTGTGTCAGGCCCAGGCGCAAACCTTAAATGCTGCTGCAAAGCTATAATGCTGTGTTTCCTCTTCTCTGTGACAAGTTTTGGTGAGAGGTGGGGCCACTGACAAAGATGTCACAGACTCGTTGCCTATTTGGGTCGATCCAAATGACAGTTCTGGCGAGAGCAAATTAGGATATGCTGTTCTTCGGGCATTTTAATGTGCATGCAGGGAGTGCCTTTTAAAAGCTTTGTTGTTTTGAAACCTATCCTTTTGTAGACCAGGCCTGTTTGTCATAGTGGAGCAAGGTCAGTTCCCACCGGTTGATGACTTTTTCCATCCGATCGGGCTGCACTGATTGGACTTTGATTGTTGACTATGTTGATGAACAGTTTTTTTTCCCTAACTTGCATTAGTCTGTGGGTTTCTCTGCCTCGCTCCAATACCCCTGCCTACTTCCTGTCTTTGTCTACCCATTACATACCTCTGTCTATCCATACCCCCCCCCCCAAATGCTTTATTTTTATAACTTCAAGTGCCAGATAATAATAGGCATTTTGACTTGTATTCCCGGGTAACAGTGTGCCCTTCAAACAGGTTATCCATTTGTTGGAGTCACCAGATTGATAACCAACAAAGAGGTACAAGCAGTTGAGGTGTCATTGCCAAAATCGCTGAACACGAGGATAATCTGTCAATAATCACAGACAGGGGTTGTACCAGCCAAACCGACGAACACAGTAAGTACACGTCACCGCAGGAGACTATTCAAGGCTGTCGACAGATAAGTTTACGACGTCGATTTTCTCATTGTGGCAATAAAAAATCAGGCTAATGAATGTGCAATTACAATTAGGTAATTAAACGCTTTTATCCAAAATGACTCACAATTACATGCTGCTATTACATGGAGCAGATAGGGGTTAGGCATCTTGCTCAAGGATGCTTACAGGTAGGCCAACTCTGGCTCAAACCCACAACGTTCAGGCTGGGAGTCCAACACCTAGACCACTAGACTATCCTGCCCCCTGTGCAGACTCCAGATGTAGCACTGATAGTACTCTATGTTGTACAGCCTTGTCTGGGAGGGTCAATAGCATCCCCCCCCTATACAGACCGATGACAGGATGAGTATGGGACCCCTCAGGGAGGCTGGCCTATCTATATTACTGTGTATCACCATGTTTGAGAAGCCCGTGATCAGTGTCAATAGTTGCAATAGCTTGGCAGTAACATTACACAGTAACATTACACTTACAGCTAGCAAAGACATTCTTCTTCTTTTTTACAATGTACAGGTTTATTTTGGTTAAATTTGTTGTTTTTATACTAAATCCGGCATAATTGCTTTGAGGAAAACACACCCAGGCCTCCCACCGCTTGTGTTCGATGTGTGAAAAACACTGAGCAATAAACTTTGAAAAGCTGCAACTATTTTCAGAGCCTTTGACCGACGGAACAGAAACAAAGTCGGTTTTATTCAGCGGCGGAAACATGACTCCACTTTCTAGCTGTCATGGGAATTCAGAAAGGCAAACAGCTCAGTGTGTGCGAAGTGCCATTTCCCCGGTAGACCCTAAATGCCATCGCAGCACAAGTCAAAGGGTTGTAGCCGGGGGTAACGGTTGCTAAGGTCTGTTCCTGGACATCAGGGTAGAATGCGGCAATGTTTCAGGCTAAGGAATAGGGTCAGAATTGTTCAAGGCTAAAAGAATACTAAACTGTTATTTTGTGGTGTTCTTTTTTGTTTTTCTTTTGTAAACACATGTAGCATATCAGTTTAGATTTCCTTGGTCATTACAGCTTTGTAGCATCATTCTAAAAGCACTCCTCCACAAAGGAACAAGCATTGTTTTGTCAGCAAATTTCAGCCTATTGGGCTCTGTCCATACTCTCCACTGGAGTGTTTATGTTTGCCTCTGACAGTGATGCCGAGATTTAATGTTGAGATTTCTCAGTAATTGATGTCTTGTCACAAATAATTCACTGTTTGGGAAAACATCTCTAGATTATTCTCTAATTCAATTACAATGATAAAAAAAAGTCATGAGAAGTCTTTTTGTGGCCACAGAGAGTTAAAACTGTTTCTTTTTCCCTTCTAAATAACAACTGTGATATAAATTTTAAAGCAGTTCGACTGTAGCAGCCAAATATTTTTTTCCCATGTTCATTTAATGGTGTACTTTAGCTTGATCTGCTGTTGCAGTGTATGTGGTTCAACACTAGCCATAATTAGTAGCTGGACTGAACATTGGGTGTTCCGTAAGAGTTATGTCCAATTTGCAAAAGTCGTTAAGACAAATGTTTTTTTGTAGTGCGAGCCATGACAAAAACTGGACAGGCCCTCTTTCTCTATTTGTGTGCGTGTCTGCACAAAAAATGTGTGTGTACATATGCGGGCAAACACTGCATACCACCCTTTTTAATCTGTCTTTCTGTTTGCCCTTATTAATGTACCAGTTCAGACTTTCAACACTACTCCATAATGTATTTTTGGACCTTTTAAAGAGCTTTATTACCAAAGGCCAACTCCACCACTATTGCAGTGTTTCATTTGTCCTTAATCTCTAACGTGGAAACACAACACAGACAGTCTCATTGTTCAGTCTGGCCTGGGACTCAGGGTAAAAGGCTGATGTATACCCACCTGACCCCCCAAGGAAACATTACAGCATAAGAGCTTGTCGATCTTTGGCCGTTCCGTGATATACTGTATGTGCAGCTACACTAAAGAATGTACTAAAACAATATTTCCTACAGTTGTGAATGGGTTGGAAGCAGGTTTATCCAGGTCTGATGCTGGTCTCTGTTCATAGGTAGTGTCTAATTTACGGCCTGGTGTAAAGTTCTCAACTGCCACTTGTATTATTGCAACTGTATTTCAAAGGGCCTTTCTGTACTATTGAGAAGCTCTCAAAACATGTTCACCTTCATGTAGTATACAATTTCTGATGATTTCTTGCCTCCAAAATTTGTTTTCATTAAGAAACTTCCCCCCAAGCATACTTAACGTATAGGCCAGTCCCCTGAGATTCACAAAGGAAATTAAGCAATGAGAGGTATTTCACACTGGAAAACACATTAGTGAAATGTCTGAATTCTTTTGTCCCTCGCAAAGCCTTAAAATATTCTGAATACATTTATTGCAATTCTAGTTATGTAAAATATAAAAATGTGTTTGCAGTAAAAAAAAAATCTGTATGAATTGAAACCTTTTTATGTCATGTTTTGTATCTTTGTCTGGCCCATTCAAACATTATTTATTTAGTGTCTTGGAATGAACCCCGCATTCAATTTTGCCCGTGTTTTTTAGAAATCGGTTGGCCTCCTAAGAGCAAGTCTTGTTCCCAAATGGAATCCAGGAGCGTTCCCAGAGGAAGCTCATACCGGGGTAAAAAGAGAATTTTGGCTTCAGAGACAAATTGCCCTTCCCGTATGATTTGACATCTACGCTTGGTATCTCACAGTTTTATAAGGATGTACTTTATTTTGTCCCGCGTACAAAATCAACACGCTCTACTCTGCTCTTTACATTGCTTCCAGAGCACTGGGGATTGTTTGCTAAGAACATAAATCCTCGCAGACAGGTTAAGCCAGCTTTTTGTATTAAAGAGACTCTTTCATAAGAAAAGCTTTGTGAAGTAAATTGATGAAAATTACAAAATGCTGATGGTAATTATTGGTAATTTTCAACTGAAGGTATTCGAGAGTGTAGCGGCTGCCAGGTCTTAGCCATGTATTTTGGGCTTTGACTAATCTAAATGAGAAAAACGTTTGCACCGTTGTTGCCCTGAGTGCACTTTTCAGCATGGTGAGTGTTTGTTTTTAGTATTTTTTTTCTTTATTTTTTTTTCTTCTGCTGGACAAACTCAGGCTCTGAACATGTAGGAGGTCAGGGAGGCCAGAGGATAGGCAAAGGTTACAGGTTTATACGAGCAGACTTCCAATCAAACCGTCCGCTCATGATTTTTAACGCAAATGTTCCCTTTTCACTTTTCGAGAGACGGAGGGCTGCCAGCTTGTGCTAACGGTATTTGACTCGCCAAAGGCCGGAGGGAATTTTGTTTACCTTGACTTTCCTCCGTAACTTCCACTTAGCTCGGCTTAAATGCTACTGTCTGTTAGCGCTGTTCGCATTCACAGGGGAGCCTGAAACATGGGAACACAGCGGACGCAGCGCGCCGGCGCGTAACCATAATGGTTTTCAGACTTCAGGGTTCCACAGGGGAATTTCAACCTAAATTCCTTGCAGAGAGAGCAGCAGCAGGCCGACAACATGCACTTAACACCGTGACACCTCCGTGTGCGAGGGGATTGTGTGGCGTGCACACGTGCAGCAACATGTGCGGGCTTCCCGCGTTCTCTCGAGTCACCCCTACCCTTCCGAACCCGTCCATTGCGTGCTGCCCAGATCCCTTCCTGGAGGTCAGGACTAACTGGCGCTCTCTGAAGTGCAACAACCTCAGACCCCCCGATTCATTTTTCAAACGCGGGGGCAAGTGTTCATGTTACCACGGTCGGAGGGATATCTAACAAGTGGCGTATTATATTATTAGCGATCCCAGCTGGGAGGGAAAGAGGGAGCAGCGAGAAGAAAAAAAATCCCAGCACAGAGAGACACGCTTATCTTAGCTTAGCTGCGCGCTTCGGGACACCTTATTTGGCGACGTCTGAATAACATGCTATGAGGCTGGCAAAAAAAAAAAAAAAAAAACGCCGCCTTTGGCACTTCTCAGACATCCTCTCTTTTCACAAAAGAGACTTGTTTAAGGGGCTGCATGTTTTCTGGAGCATGGTCATGTGAGTTTGCTTTCGGAGGTGTTTAGGATGCTATTTAAAAATCTTGTAAAACCCAAAGGCGAATGCTTTGCATACACTCCTTGAACTCGATGCTGGTGCATTTAGAGGATCGGGAAAAGAGCATCCTCCTCTTTTCCACAGAGGGATTTGATTGTAATCAAGGGGAATGGTAGTGTTTTCTCAGCTTTTTATGGGTTGTGCTGTCATGCGCTCCTGCGGCCATTCGTGCTCGCACACACGGGGTGGTAAAGACGTTCGCCTCGTCTTTCACCTGTTTTCTTTTCACTATTTATCTTTGCGCAGGCATTCTGGGAATGTCTCCTGTCCGCTGCTGTGGCATCGTGCTAACCACACGAATGTGCGGTGTAACACGCAGGGGGGTCAGGGTTCAACCTCGTCTCTGACACGCATTATGAGCACAGTGATAACAGGAGAAGAATACTGTCTCAAGTTCACCTAAACACAGATCAGCTGGGCGCAAGACACAAACAAAGGACAGACTAGAATACAATGCAGAATAAAATATTACAATGTCCACACACAACCCATTGTACAGTACATTGAAAATAATCTCTTACATTAGATGACAGCAGTGTTTTGCAAGCATCACTTTCTCTCGTGCTAATGCTCGAAACAAGCAGGGAGACTGGGGAAGCGGTTAAGCTCACACAGAATGAATGGAGGACTTTAATGTTTAAAGTGGTTTATTTTGAACTGGGTTCATTTTCTCACTGGCACAGTCCAGATAGTGTCCAGCGTGAAGCTCATTAGTTCACCAAGGATGTGACATTGCCGCACTGAAACCTGGGCTACAAGCCAGAGGTTGTTCAAACATGACTTGTTAGCCTGCTAACACATACTTTTGTTGAACCAGTCCTTTAGATTTTCTTTTTTCGAAGCCAACTGCTAATTCTGTCAATTTTTTGGCCTACGCTCATTCAAGAATCAGGCCTTGATTCGTGGATCTTAAAGGAGACTCGAACTGCAGAAAATTCAATGCATTTATCAAGACTACATTGGGTTTAGGAATTGGGAGTACTCAGATGCTCATTTGGGAGATTTAATGATGTAAACAAGAAAGTGCCCAAAATTATTTGAGGAAAGCTCAACGGAACGTCATTGTGATTTTACGAAGGAGCACACATTGAACACATTTAGATTCATCTGCTACGCCAGAGTGTTTGTGCCATGTACTTTTATTTTGATTCGGCTCTGCAGCCTCCCACAACCTAATTTTGCAAAAGACAAAAATAAAAACCAAACGAAACAAAAAAGCAAAAACCATAGCCTGGGTATTTTGTTTTCCTTTTGTACAAGGCTATTCACATTTATGGGAATTTTGAAGTAACATAACATAAATGATAATGTATGATTTTTAAATGTAGGGGGTTTCTGCAGAGAGAGAGAGAGAGAGAAACTGCTCCTCAATGAGATCAAACAGATCCATTATACAAGCCAATAACAGTCGGATATAATCTGACCTTTGGGGCGATGGAAACCCTGTCGAGTGGTGTGGTTCGTGCTCAGGGTTTTAATGTCGAGCCTGGCCTGCCTGACTTTCATCTGAGCAAACTTACAGAAGCATGTGTGCTCACAGCTGTAACCCCTTTTCTGAGGCATGGGTTGGAAGGTTAAAATGGGACACACACTGCGCACACACGCACACACACACACACACAAACGTAAGAGGGAAGCCATTGCAGTTGGGAGAAGTCACAGTACAGACAATGTTTATCCTTGCATCCGTGATGAGTGACGGTATGTTCAGTGTGTCGTAGAATGGCACTTGTTTGCACAGCTAGCAGCTGCTTGTGACATAAAATAAATTAGTGTCAGCGGTGCAGGTGCAGGTGGAGTTGTATTTATTTAATTGTGTCCATACATCCACATCATTTCCATCAAAGTAACGTTGGTGAGTAAAACATCTGGAGCAATATTACCTCAGCAACCTGA
The DNA here is from genome assembly GCA_025447815.1 of Percopsis transmontana. Taxonomy (NCBI): domain Eukaryota; kingdom Metazoa; phylum Chordata; class Actinopteri; order Percopsiformes; family Percopsidae; genus Percopsis; species Percopsis transmontana. The sequence continues at coordinate 410,570 of JAOEHI010000013.1, forward strand.
TCTGATAATAGCCATTGAGTTTAAACTGAAATAGGCTAATTATAAACAAATTGGTGGACACAAGATAAGCATATTTCTGGGTCGTGACGTGTTTCACGAGCACTTATATGGGGAAATTCACAAAGGTCTTTTATTGTATCTAAACGATGCATGTAAGAGTTACAAAGACAGGTGAAGCTCCAGTAAAGCTTTGAAGATTAATTGTGATGCAGTAGTTTGCCATGGGAGATTACTATTTATGTATGTAGTACGTGTTGTAAATACATATATATACTTTAATGCTCTGGGCTGTTCTCTTGATTCGACTGTCTCAACCTGAAAATTGCCAGGATAAAAATTATGTTTTTTTCTCATATTTGTTCCGATGCCAAATACTTCTTCTATGCAAGTTTATATACAGTTTTACTTATATTAGTTACAGTGGTTGAAGGGAATTTCTAAATCCAATTTAATGTATAATGTAACGTAATGTGTTTTTTCCCACCATTATTTTGTGGGTGTGTTTAGTACAGTGTTTCTCAACTGGTGGGTACCAACTCAAAAGTGGCTTAGGCGATTTTGGAGTGAGGGGGAAGAGATATTATTGTTTTGGCTATTTTTTTAAATTGAGAAATGATAAATTAAAATGGTTTTGATATGAACATAGTTGCCCACATGAAAGCACTAATCTGCAGCTGAGCTGAATGTGTCTAGTTTATGTTTTTGTTCGCTGGTTTTCCTGAGTCAAAACAGGCCAGGTCAGGCTTCATTGTCTCCCAGCAGCTTGCTGGGAAAGGCTGCTGGCCCCGACAATCATTGCTGTCTGATTCCACTGTCCTGGTCTCAATTAACCTACATGCGTTAGCACTCAGCTAGACACTGACAAGCGAAAGCTCAGAGATTTTCTTCGTTAATATCGTCCACGTTCTAATATCGAAAATTAACGGCACATCAGGACTGTGTGGTGGAAAATATGGATTCCTGGCAGGGCTAGCCTTGACAGTAGCCCTGCCAGCTACTGTTAATGGTACAGCACGGAGGAGGAGAGAGGACAGGGGAATTTAAATAACTTGATTACTCTTAAGAAGCAGTACTCCAGAAAAAAAAAAGGAGCTGGAATTTTGTAGCCAGCCTCTCCAAGTCTCCAAGCCTCTCAAAGCAAATAATTCACAGTGATTAATGGTTCCTTAATGCTATGCAACATGCTTTATGGCCTACTGTCAAAAGTGATTTTTACTAAATGTTTAAAGGACACGCATTTGGCGTTCTAAACAAGCAAAGAGAAAAGCCATTATCGCTGCTGTTTCTGTGTGGCTACAATGTCATATCTCCTTGTCTTTCTCACCATCTTTTTGGTTTTTGGAAATTAATACCTCACATAATTAATCATATTGCATGCTTGTGTTCTGAAGAGAAGGAATTAGCGAAATCTGCAACTCCATTTGAGTCATTGGTTGGCCAGACAGGAAGCACCGTCGAGGTTCAAGCTAAGCATTAGAGCTTAAAAAAGAGAAATATATCTTATATGTCCAAAGGAGCTGGATTACTAATTTAAAAAGTTTCAAGCCGTGACACACTTCACTAGCGCGTTGAGGAGCATTGGTCTGAGCGGAAGTATCACGTTGGATTCTGGAGCCAGGCCCTCTGGCCCATTGGTCACAAAGCCACAGTTGAGTGTATTAGCCGAGCCGCAATCCCTCTGAGAAAGGAAACTGCCACTTTCTTTGGCTCGCTGGCCAACGTGGGGACATTATTTACGGGAAATTAGAGGTTGTGCCTCCACGCCTCAGCAGAGGCAGCAATTAAGTCCAGCCCAGGCCTTTCTAGTCGGCGATGATCGGAGATCCTGCGCTTCAAGAGGGAAGATGGAAACTGTGGAGGGATATCCCCGATGTTATTGCTCCTCTTTTGAGGGAACATACGCCTCTGCCCCCCGGTACTCGTTCTCAACATTGGCCTGACCTTCACCTCCATGTGTAGACGTCTGTGGACGGGCCTCTATAGGTCTGGATGATGGATACAACCGCACTGAAACTTAATTGCACATTACAGCCAGACCTAAGCATGGAAATGTTGTTTCTACAGTCATGATTATTTTCTGTCCACGCCCAAGTGGACAGAAAATGCTATTTACTGTATATCGGCGATTTATGGTTGGTCAGCCTGTACTTTAGTAAACGAACCAAATTATTGTGATACCAGTTCTATTATTTCCAAATTGCCCTTTTGAAGTTAATTTAATGATCCCACATCTCCACAGGCCCTCTGTCGGAATATTTAATTGAAGAAACTAATAAACCGTAAATGTTCCTTCCAAATATCAGAAGTGGCTTTCTGTCCCCTTCTCGTGTTTTAAGTGCTATTTTTTAATATAAATTCACAAACTGCCGCACAGCAGCGTGGTTCGCTTGTGATGTTGCCATTAAAAACACACGCGTACACAAGGGCTTCTCAGAGTCTCACCCAGCGAGCTGAGAGCAGAGCAAAGGCCTGGGAGGTGAGGGCGGCGGGTGAACACGGCTTCTGTTCTCAAGCTATAAATTAGGTTTTGTATCATTACAGTCTGCCGTTGGTGTGCGTGTGTGTGTGTGTGCGCGTGTGTGCGTGTGTGCCTCCTGTGTCACGCTCTCCCGCCGTTTGCACAGCGGCCCGCCCCCCCTGCGTCACTTTCCTTCCCTCCGTTGGGTCATGTGACCCTCCCAATTCAATGTTCCTCAAAAGGTTTAAGGGCCGCCTCGTAATCCACTTTGCATCGCTTAGTGGTTTCTGAGACATTTTTAAAAGGACTGCACGGCCCTAATGAATCCCAACGTTCCCATCCATAAAAGTGTAAATAACCAGCTGGCCTGACAATTAAACGCAGAATTGAGTGGGCAAACACCGCGTCTAGGTCGGATTTCAAGAGAAACGTCTCCATAAAGCCCTCGACAATATATTATAATACCTGCACTCTGTATGACAGCTACAGTATCTTATGGCTGTGTCCATTGCTGGTTGTATGAGGCAGGGCTTTAGGATTCTCACTTCACACCAGTACTTTAAGGTCTATTTACAATGCACACGGTCAATAATCATTTAAGACCTTATATTATATTTTGTGTCATTTGTAGTGTGCATCTAAAATGTTTCCAGATCTTCTGTGCTTCCTACTTTACACAAGTAACTGAAGGCCAATAGTTATATACTGTACACTTGCCGACAGAGGCTGATGTCCGGTAAAGATTGTTACACATCGGACAGTGAGGAATTGGCAGAGGCCCCTGGTAGCACAGCTGTGGACCATGAGCACCGCCAGGTTTCCCCTTCACTGGATGCCGAGCCCAACCTGAGAGCTCCTCGTGGCGCCCGACCAAAAATGATATTATCCTAGAGTTTTCATCAGGATCTTTTCATCAAGCTATCATGGCCCTGGACCTGAGGGTGAGACATGCAACGGAGGGAATAGAACCAAATCAACAAATCATCAGCAACGCATTAAAGTACAATCTATTTAAAGCTGTGACTGATTGTGCACGTATAGACCTGAGCACAGAGTACGAAATCGTTGTACACGCTTCGGGATTGAGTTACTTAGAATAGGAGTAGCGTAGGTCAAAGTGGTCAAGCTCTCTGCCGGCCACGCCGTTACGTCACTCGTCCCTCGTGTGCGGTTCTCTCTGACCTCTCACCTCTGATATACGGTACTTTTCATTATTTAATGTCCTCTCCTGCGGAATTCATCAACCCCCGGGTTCCACTCCAGCTTACTCCTGTCCGTTAGTTTCTCCAAACACTACAGAATACTTCACAACCGTCTGGTTGCTTGGAAGAAATACCTGGAAGCTCAGCGAGACAGCGCTACAAGAATTAGGGAGGCGATGACACGCGGATAACTCAAAGCGTTTCACTGACGTTTTCACACTGGCATTGTACATGACCACTCCAAATATGCCTCAGTGTTATTCTTGCTTGAGTGAGTGGCATTGGCAAGGTGCTTCTGAGAGAAGCCTGCTTGGTCAGACTTAATTCACCTTGGAGTCACGATGCGAGGAAGTTTAACGTCCAGTTCAAATTGAAAGCATGTATGCTGACAACAGTATTCATCAAGTCCATCCAACTGGATACTGTGCTGGCATCTCTCTCCCACTAGAGGAGAATGTGCCCAGTTAGTAGTCGTTTGTGTATTCTTGGAATACTTGGGTCAGACAGACAACAGAGGATGGGAGAGTTAAAATAGGACTGGGTGCGCCAAGTCACAATTATTCTCCACTGTAATTTTAAGACGCAATACCGGCAGCAGCTAATGGAATTTGGGCTTCTCTTGATTGCTAAAAGTAGGTGTTGTGTCTGTTTGGGTCATTTTAAACAACCTGAGAATTTGCTCCTTGGCTTTCACCAGTCACATTTTCCACAAAGCAGGCAAATCATTTGAATGAATATGTCTGTGGCTTTACATGTGGCTCCTATACTATATCATTACAATTTGGTTTACACGGCTAAATTAAATCCAACGCGCTGGTGTGAAAATGTCAGTTTAAATGAGGGGCGAATTGGGGTTTCTGAAACTAGGGTTTAAAAATGAATTTGAACTGTAATGACATGAGGTGTTGGTGTGACGTTGAATTCAAGTAAAAGCCCCCTTGCTGGCCAAATAGGCTAATCCACATTGAATGATATATGATTTGATTGAATACTTTTGTCAACTGCTGCAAATGTCTGCTTTTCACATTTAGTAACAAGGCACATACGACTACTACATTTAGTAGTCGCTTTGTGGATATAATCAAAAGTCATTGTGCTGCTCGGTGCCTTTCTCTATTTCTGTACTCTAAATGTTTTATTTACAAAACCTTTCAGCTAATTGGCTGCTTTTTCTTATTCTGCAACGTGACTGGAGGTCAACATGAGGTTTGCATTTTCCAGAAGTAAACAAATTTGATAAACACAATGAAATCAAATCTAAATTACAAACCTCTGTCAGAAGAACAACTCATTAGATTGTGGAGGGGAAACGTGAGTAACTGGCCAATGAGACTGACTGACCAATACAACACAACCGACCAATTTATGGGATTTTTGCTTTTAGTTTTTATAGTAGACACTAAAACAGCACTATGTGTGACCAAAGCACCTGTCCCACTGTCTCACAGTACGGGATTTGAGAAAGAATTGGTCCCAGTGGCACCAGATATTGTGAAAGGATAAAGGATATCAGAGGTGACTGAGATCAGAGCAGCATAGGCAGTGTTTCAGAGTAGAGATCTGGTGAAGTGTGGATCAACATGAAAGGAATTCTGTGGTTCTCCAGAAGTTATATTCTGCAGGAAAACGTCCACGCTGGGTCCTCTCAGATGTGTAGATAACAACTTTAGGGTCATGTAAGGTAACAAGTTCATTTCAGGGTGTTGCACCTAACTCAAGCCAATAAACTCCCCAAACTTAATTAAAGTGATTACATGAGTGAGAAATTCACGTGTTTGCACAAGCTGTTAGTAAAAGTGACTTCCCCCATTAAATGAAAATAAACACAAATAAACAATAATTACACAGATCTCAAACCCTTCATATAGGTTTCAGCTTACTCATGTCTTTTGAATCACTACCCTGAATAAACCCAAAAAGAACACAGAATAGGCTATATGACTCATGGGCCCATACGCAACAACTTTTGTAATTACAGGCAAATTGAGGGTTTATCAGAACTAAACTGTGTGTACAAGTCTGTTTGAGTGACCTTATCCAAATGTCACAAAACCACCAAGGTTAGTTTGTTTCTAATTGATTAGTTCTGCAGTCAGACGGCTTTTACGGGGGACTAGATTTAGCATGGAAGCCTCATATAGCCTATGCTTTTAAGTTCTTAAAACTTAATGTAAGGCAATGGCTGTTTTATTCAGTGAAAGAATAACCTATAGTAAATCGAGCGTGTGGTCGGTGCAGAATCGGTGCGTTATAGGCTACATATTTGAACGCTCATTTGGATAAATAGCTACACAGTAAAACGCCTTTTCGATCGCCTAAAAAATTAGAAAAAAATTAAATAACACTTATTGCGTCGTGGCTGAACGGTAAACATATGGCAATAGTCCAGCTTCAATAACTGTACACAGCGCAAGGCTGTATCCCGGCTGCCTCCCACTTTTCCTCAGCCCGGCAGCGAAACAGGCATAAAACATTAACTTTATGTTCGCAGGCTCGGGCAGTGTGCTAGGAAACATGAGAAGGGTGAGATATTCAGAGTCCCGGGCGCGCCATAGCAGGCCCCTGAATAAAGCTGAGAGGCGACCGCGGTTCGTGTGGTTTCAGCTCAGGAACTTAAAACGAGAACATGTGAGCAGGGAATGGGCAACTGGAAACAGGATTATAAACAACATACAGACTCAGGAGGGGCGCTGAACAGGTAGGCTAAATGACAACGGCTCGTCGGCTGTTAGAACCTTTTTTGACTGGCGTTCGAACTTTGATAAAACTCATCCTGGGCAAGTGACAGGCTGTTTTGCCGCACTGCAAGGTGATGGCACCAATTCACGATGTACCCAACCTCTTAGTACTACTGCAGTTATGCTGAAAACGCGTAGGTTGCCGTTATCGATAAAATGGGTTTAAACTGTAATTCGCTCTAGTGTATCATACCTATGCATTCAAAAAACATACAGATTTTTTGTCGGTTGCAATATGAACAGGTCTTTATAAATTACTAAATTAAATTACTAAACAACTGTGATGCGCCCAAATATCCACAAAATCCGCTTTAACAGTGACAATAAGCTTTGGAAATAATAGCTCTACTGGCAAAGAATACAATCTTTACGCAGAAATAAATTCGGTTGTAGAGAGGCATTATTATTAGATAGGCTACTCGGTGATGTGGCTTGCTGAAAACTGTCGAAGACTTCACTGAAGCATAGCTTTATGCTTGTCCAAATATCGCTAACTTTGAATTTACAATTATTTACATGTAGGCTATTTGCTTGCGCCCCTCTGGATTTTAAATTGGAAGAATCGTTTTGCGCAAATAATTGTCACTCACTTTTATAGAATTCGTATATTGCCACTGTAAATTTTTAAGGAGAAGAAAGGCTTTATAATGGCCACCAATATTAAAATAATAGCCTACCGTAATTAAGCATGACCCATGAGCAGATTGAGCTATACAGTGCAATGTGTATAGAGATGTAGCCTATACCAGATTAATACTGCCCTTTTTAAATATCTGTGCTCGACTTGTCCCACAGGAGAGTCACGAGGATACAGCGGGAGCTTCGCTAAACACCGTGGCCGTCCGAGGAGTTTTTTTTATATTATCTTTTTATTTTTTATTGTTGCGCAACTGAGAAAAGAGGGACTATCTTGCCAAAGATGAATACAATTGTGTTTAACAAGTTGAGCAGCCAGGTCATGTTCGAGGAGAAGGCGAAAGAGGTCGAAATGAGCAGCAGAAATTATCTCGAAGTAATCGATGGGCAACATCCAGACCTTCTCTCCAGCAACCAAGCCATAAAAGATAACGTCGCCATGAGACACAGGAGGGCAGGGTATGTGAAACTTCACTTCCACAAAGTACAAGGAGACACACAGGACGAGAGTTTCTCATTCAAATGTGTTGAGGATGCATGTGTATTGTAGTACTTGTGAAGTGATGGCACTTGAAATGCGTTATCCACCTGAAACGCCTGAAAATAGTGCGTAATTACACTTTTACGCACAGCAGCAAGCCAAGTGAACAGCATTTTATACGTCATTTAACTTAATTTGACAAGTAAAAGTTAGTTAATAGTCAAGATCTAGTTCTGAACATCAAAATGACATTTCAGATACAATTTATTAAGCAAATGTATTGGCATCAAATGTGTCAATCTTTTGCCATTGCAACAAAAGCTGATCATTCATAAATGGCAGGAAATTAATAGTTGCCGTTGGGCTGGTCTACATTACGTGTTTCTATTCACAGATAATATTTAAATTAATAAGTATGCGGTAGTCTGTTTAAACGAGATCTGCTTCCGATAAATAAACGTGCCCCTCATCTCACTGTGTGGTCTAGTCAGTCATACAGGCGCAATATGTTTTTTTCTTATTGGTTACAAGGGCGATAGTGCTAATGGTCTTGCTGTTATTTGCAAATGTATTGTAGGCCACATACAGTACGCTTGGATGTGCACCAGCATGGAATGAAGCGTAATGCTGTACCAAGTAAAGTAAATGCAAACTAATGGGCTACACCTCGGTCTGGTTAGCGTGCGTGTGTGTTTGTGAAGGATAACGTTGTGACCTTAGTGCCCAGGGCTACAAGTGAACAACGTCCACTAATTAAATAGATGGGTGTGCGTATGGTAGGCCTATTCGTGTTAGCCGTAATTCAAACACAAAGTAAAATGTTCTTTAGGGTGTTCGTGCAGATCTAGATTACAAGGAAAATATTTGTAGAACATGAACCTCAGGCAGACTTGAGGTTAGGAGAAAATATGTTACATCTGTAGCAGTGCGTTTATAAAGATAAAATAGCAAAACATGAGCGCAGCGCCATACTGACATCTACAGGTTAAAAAACACCGGGACACTATAGGTGAGACCTGAACCCTTTTAGCAGCTACAGACAAAACAACAGACCACAAGCTTATATAACTTTTATGGCAGTGTACTTTTCTAATTTAAAAACGCCCAAGATACATTTTTTGTTTGGATATTTTTGACGTGTCACGGGTTCTTGGAAGTGACCCATGTCTCTCTCTCTCTCTCTCTCTCTCTCTCTCTCTCTCTCTCTCTGTCTCACTATGTCGCTCTCTCTCTCCTATAACTCCCAATTAGACGATATTGCATAGCCTACCAGAGAATGTTTATTTTACCCGATTGACGAATTCATCCAAAATGTCTGAATCCAAACGGAATCTAATTTACCACACCAGAAAATGGTGGATTGCATCTTAATAAACAACGTGTTAAAAGTTTTTATTTGTTTATTTACATTTTAATGTGTGTGCGTAATGCCTAAAGTAGGCTAGCCTAGACTAGCTTGCCGTAGGCAACCCTTGAGGACTTTAAGTACCCTAGTCCAATCGTCTTAAAAAAATAATCAGAGATAATACGCACAAACGATGTATTAATAGATGTATTAAACCTTTGAACTTTCGAAACAAGTTTACATCAATTAACAAAACATAGGCTACAGTAGGCTATGCCAATATAGGATTCTGCTACAGTTCAAATGTCGTATCGACACGTTGGCACAACGTTATGTTTAGTAGGCCGATTAAAGCCTTATGAATAATTTCTGCCTGGTGATGGTTCAGTCGGAATATGGATACAAATTAATCGACAGTTAAATTTCCCTATTTTCCTAATGCCGCTATTCTCAGCACCGTCATAAAGTGAAACTCGGATCTCCAGTGATCTGTTTTCCTCACGCACTTGTTTTACTGATACGTGCATCTGACGCTCTGCAGGGGTCGTCCCAACAGCGGGAAGGTGCGACACAAGCGCCAGGCTCTTCAGGACATGGCGAGGCCGCTAAAACAGTGGCTCTACAAGCACAGAGACAACCCCTACCCCACCAAGACGGAGAAGATCCTGCTGGCTCTCGGCTCGCAAATGACCCTGGTCCAGGTGGGCTTATATTCGCTCAGTTTAAATGAGTTGAGGGAGTGCAGAAAAATAAATATTATATTGATTATTGAATTGAGAGAATTTCTCTGATAGGATACATATTTTAATTGGCTGGGAATATGCAGGAAAATGTTAAATGTGATCCCTTTTGAATTATTGAAAAATAAAATTGATCAGGATGAGTAGCTTATATTTTCAAATGTATAGTTTTTAATTATATTCTTGTTTTTAATCATATTATGCAATGTGGTAATGACATTTATTACATAGGCCTACCTCTATCGTAGTATTTTTTCCAAAATATAATTTGGAGGAGCCAAGTTTATGGCCTGTTTCTGCTTCAGTGATTAATGTTCAAAATATGAATTCAGTTTTCTTGTAGTGCAAGCACAGATCTCAGCACCTGACGGCAACATAATGGCAACATACAGTAGGGGGGGCGCTTAGTGTGTGTGTTTGTGTGTTTGTGTGTGTGTGCTTTCTGTCTGGCACGTGCAGCTGCTTGTGAGCGCTATCATCTGGCTGACAAGGTCACTGATATGGCCTAGAAGACTGCGGCGGCTTTGTCTTTTCAGGACGACATCCGCGGCGCCTTGTCTGGTTCTCATTTAGGGGCCTAATGAAGCTGTTTGTTTTGGTGCGAAGGAGCTCAGTGCGGAGGAATGCTGTGCACTGATCATTGGCGACGCTGGCGTGCTCGCGCACGTGAGCACATGCATGCGCACGTGCGCACACGTCACGCACGCAAGGTCCAGCGCTATCTTCCTTCACTGCCAAAACCAATACCATACCAATGTCTCTAGAACATTTTCTTTAAGGTGTGAAAGAGTTGTACTAGTAATGTTAGGCCACCCCATAGATCTTCTCCTTTGGTGATAAATCCCTCCCCAGGCCATGTTAAGCCATTGGCCCCGGCTGTTATAGCAGTCTTCTACTCAGTACATACAACGCGGACGACCCAAGGGCAACAGAGCTGGTTTGGCGGCTGCGTCTCTTATGAGCTTTCCGCGGGTGTTATCTGAGTAGGCATGCCATCCTCCCATTCTGTTCTCTGCCTTTAATCACACACAGAGCCGGCGTTCCTCCAGGGCTCATTACCAGGTCACGCTGCGACTCGCTCGCTCCCCGCTCGCTCCCCGCTCGCTCCCCTCGTCCAAGCCACATGTAGCTAGACGCCTCCGCCACGTTCCCCCTGGTGCGCCCCGGCTCTGGAGCCCCAGACAAAGGGGGACGTGGGACTGTCTTAGTTAACGAGAAACACAATATTGAAATAGATCGAGGGATCAAAAAAAAATAAGTGCTCTAGCATAAGGCATAACGGTCCCGGCCTCTTCATAAGCTGCTTGAAGTACATTGAGCATGAAAAGTTATTCTAGTAGAACATCTAATGGTCTCCCTTCCCAGTGAAAGCGAGAGTGCTGGTTCAAGTGTCCTTTTTATTGCATCTCGAAGACAGTATTTGGAAAAAAATTATTATTGGAGGGAGGCTCTCGGAGTCCAGTATAAGCATGGAGGGAGACGCACATTACGGTTGGAACATTCGTTAATGAAACGTAGAGCTCTTGGGCTGTCCAGTGCTTGCGGGGTGTTAAATGTTTCTCAACGGCTTTGATACAGATGAGATGAACAGCGGGCACGTCTCTTCTTGGAGAGCACGTTTCCCTTTAAGAGTTTCTGGGAGGCAAACTCTTGTCTGTCTTTCTTTTTCCCCCCAGTGAAACTGATGGAAGACAGAGAGCAGGCGTTTTATTTTTTCTTCCAGAGAGGATAGTCTTTCTTTTGTCACGGCTACACGGAACTGTTTGCAGTCAAAACATCAGGCACCGTGTCTTTGCTGCGTGTTCTTATTTCTCTCTGCCCCCCCCCTCTCCCTCGCTCCTCCTCTCACAGGTCTCCAACTGGTTCGCCAACGCCAGGAGGCGTCTGAAGAACACGGTGCGGCAGCCGGACCTGAGCTGGGCGCTGAGGATCAAGCTCTACAACAAATACGTGCAGGGCAACGCAGAGAGGCTTAGCGTCAGCAGTGAGGACAGTTGTTCAGAAGGTATCGGCTGTGCGATGTTGGATTTTCATGTTTCTACAAAGCACCTCACTCACTGCTGTACTTCCACTGAAGGGGATCTGGTTTCATTAGAGAGAGCATTTTTGGTTGAAGCTTTTATCCAAGGTTTTTAGGAGCATGTAGAATCATCTTGCTCAGGGGTACTTACAGGTAGGCCCATGTAAGGGATCCAACCAAGGACCTTTTATCTGGGAGAGGAATTCTGAGACAATTAGGTCTTTGCCCCTAGCTATCCATTCTGTCTTTATATTTCTATGCCATACATGACTATTCTAGTGACGCAGACAGGTTTGTCATCGATTGCTTGGTGGTGTCGAAGAATTGGAGCTTATTCTACTGTTCATGATGTTTTGTAGTAATGGCTCCATCTAAACACCTAATCAAATTACAAGTTCATATCAAATCAAGTCAAGTTAGAGAGCTTTATTGGCAGGGCTAGCACTTTATAACACAGGTGTGCTTTGCTGGTGGTTCTGATGTAACTTCCCGTTGTGCAATATCACAATTTCAGAACAGCATGTCACACACCCTGCCATGGATTTGGGACGGATCGAGTTTTACAGGAAAAACACTTCTGATTTGGGAAGTGTTTTTCCTGTGAAAACCTCTCTCCTATATTTCTTTACCTCTGTGTCAGTCCTAGCATCCTGGTGGTGCTTCCAAAACAGGCTTGCAATTGAGGGACACGCTCGGGGTCTATAAATGGTGAGCGTATGTGCGTGTGTGTCCCAGCCGGGAGACGCCAAGGGCCCACGGACTGTGACACACTGTCATTAAGACACCCCATTGGGCTGACCTCTAGTTCCTAGCCTGCCATTGGAAATGAGTGTCTTCACTTCATTGCAGCTTTGTCTTTGTGTTTACTGCACGCGCACACGAACACACACATTGAAACATTCTCTATTTTTTTGATAAATCTTCATTCAATCGTGAAAAAACATGAACAATCGACAAAAATAAACCATATATGCTGACAGAGAGAAAAACATGGCAGAAATACAGTGAAAAAGCAAGAGGGCTGCGGTGTTATTTCACTATCCTGACTTTACTGAGCCAGAGAGACAGTGAGTGTGGCTAGGGGAGAGGAATGTGTGCACGGTGTTTTGCATTGTGTTGACCACCGCACCACCAGAGGCTCCCTGCCTCTTCTGCCTGTCACGTTATGGTTTTGAAGCTATCCACAGCCTGCTCCCTCGCCCACACAGCCCCCCCCCCCTCCCCCCCCCGCGCGCGCTAAAGGCCCTCCATTATATCCTTAAGCCTATGCCTTTGTTCCAGGAGCTGTTTACGGGGCCAAACCTGACCCGGCAAGCATTCCTCTCACTGTCATGAAGCGGCCCTTCCATCAGCTTGTTCTGTAGCTTGTTTGCATGAATCCCAAAAAGCTCTCTGAGGGAGAGGTTTGTGTTCAGAAAGGACCGCGGACCTGGATGCGATAGGCCTCGGGAACGACATGTAGCACTGACAGCTCTAATTTATGGCTTCTCCCTCATGTCCCTGGGAGGAGGTGATGCCCTGGACATTTAAACGCTAGAGCTCTTCGAATATGCACCTCGCACAGGATAAAGGGGAGGCTAGCAAATACCTCCATGTGGTTCTGATATGTGGAAGCTATAATTATAATTTGGCAGGGACTGAATCAAAAGTCCGACCTGCCCAAATTACCCAATTGCAGCTCTTGGCAGGGACAGTGAAGAGAGAGTGAAGTTCTCCCCCTGATTTCCCTCCTGCCTTGAGGTATCTGGTTTTTCAGCACTGTGTTTTATCTTTCCCGCCGCTTTCATCAGGTGCAGAACCGTGTTCTAATTCAATCTCTTTGGCCTCAGAGCTCCCTGGTAAAAATTATTTGTTTTCGGCTTTTGACGGGAGAGGAAGTTGACTACCATCACTTATGGTTTGGCAGTGAGGTTTCAGGTCGCTGTGAGGGCACTGCCAACTGGCGGGCAGCGCCGCGTTCAGCTCTGTCGTTCAGGTTCACAATTAGAGCTTAAACCAAGTCACTCTGAATATGCAATGACAGAATCCGTTTGGAAGTTGAATAGTAATATCGACAAATACTGTCTGAACTGTGCTATATTCTATTGTAACAATAACTGTAGTGAAAAACACAGTAAGTCTAGAAATGAATGTAGCATTTTTACAGTACACCCCTTGATTGCGCCCTCAAATCTCTTCCCCAGCTCATTGTTATTATGAAACACAACTGTCCACAAAGTCTGTCTGAAAGTAAGGGGAGGGGTAGAGAAAGGTGTGAGCCTAGGAGCTCTGTAGGGGGGAAAGTAGAGAGGAGAGTGAGCCACTCTTCAAGTTTTTCGAGAGGCCACCACTGCTTTCAAACGCAAGGGGAATTCCCGAACACAAATTGAGTAGCGCACCTTTAATGTTAATGTCAACTCCCTATAATGGCATCTGTCTCTTCTGTCAGATGGAGACAACCCTCAGAGGACGCAGAGCAGCCCGGGGGAGTTCAGTAAGCCCATGTACCAGAGCGTGATCAAGAAGGAGGGCTCCTCCATGGTGGGCATGGCCATGGGCATGGGGGCGGGGCGGCGGGCGGCCGCCGAAGCAGCCTCATTGGCCGAGGACTACGTGTCGCCACCCAAGTACAAGAGCAGCCTGCTGCACCGCTACCTGAACGACTCGCTGCGCCACGTGATGGTGGCCAACGCCGTCATGGACGCCCGCAAGAGGAACCACTCCGGCTCCTTCAGCTCCAACGAGTACGACGACGAGCTGCTCTCCCCCTCGTCCTCCGAGGCAGAAGCGAACTTTGTTTATCGCGCTGGTAAGGAGCCACATTGCTCACATTCTTTCCCCTCAAGAGTCTCTCTCCCTCACACACGACATCTTTCACTTTGTTCCTTCTCGGTCCCCTCCATCTGCACATTTTGTTTTGATTCATGCATCTGGCCCACAATCCCCAGCGGCGCCTGCCTAGTCCGTCCTTTTAGTTCAAGGGAGTACGGGGCGATACTTGTGGCTAATGTAACGGAGCTGCAGACAGCGGTATATGTGTGGTATTTAAACACACACACACACCTGTCTAACCAGGGATTCGCAGACCAGACACAACAAGAGTGTATAGCTCTCTCTGACTACTGTTTGGCATGCTTTTGATCCTGCCATGAGGTCTTGCAAAGAGAGCAGGGGCAGAGCAAACAGCGTTGGTGTGAGCGCGTGCGCGCGCGTGTGTGTGTGTGAAGTCATAAGGAAGAATAAAGAAACTAAATTGAAAAGTGCCTCAACTCTTTATGCTATTCTACGTAAACTTGAATGCCCCCCACCACCGCCTTATCACCGCGGGACAGTGTCGTAACCCGAGCCGGGCCTCTCAGATCCGCGTTGTGACGAGTCTCACGGTGTCTCGCGGGTGCTGTATCGATCTCTGATCTCTCCCGGCTCAGCCTAGTGCTCAGCAGCGCATTTGAGAATACCGGGCAGTTGTTCAAGGGGTACTTCATAGCGGATAGTAACATTGTTGTTAATGAGCATCATTCAGAGCCGCACTTCTGGTCAAATGTGTTTTATATTATGTGAGAGCAAAGGGAGAGGAATTTAGACATCATAGTATGGCATGGGTTGTGGGGTTGTGTTTGGTGTACTATGAAACGAATCAATGATTGCCACGGTTACAATCCCCCTAATGGAACTGCTCCAAACCCCCCAAAAGTAATGGGGGTCTTGCTGAGTCACCTGCTGTGTATGTGTGTGTGTGTGTGTGTGTGTG
>JAOEHI010000013.1:437382-467015 GCA_025447815.1 Percopsis transmontana
ACACACACACACACACACACACACACACACACACACACACACACACACACACACACACACACACACACAGGACCAGAGCAGCCAAGTGTTCTGAACGGGGGCATAAACTGGAGAGCGACCTTCATCGGTCTTGATCTGCGGTCCGACAACCGGCAGTCAATATAAGGCGCTAACACGTCTAAGTGAAAGAAAGCGACAGTTATTGTGTTTGGTCTGGACTTTACAGTGTCATGACCGCCGAGGGCTAATGACTACTACAGGGAGAATAAAGCCAAGGAACATGGCACACCAACGCTTACAGCAATGCTTCTGGGAGCTCAAGGCGAAAAGTTAACTTGGGTGAAAAAGTACAAATAGAATAGCACAAACTGATAGCAGCACAAAGCGTAATTTAATTTCTAATACTCAATTCCAAATGCATTGCTTGTACGGTATGTGTCTCTCTGTGTTTACAAAAGCAAGGGCCATGCCAGGATGGGCCTTGAAGCTGCAAACAATAATTACAACACACACACACACACACACAACCATCCCACCGTCTCTGGTCCCCCCCCACCCACCCACTCACCCTGTGTCTCGGCTGTGTGTCGGCTCTGATTAGATGGGCTACTTTACTGGGTCTCCCGCGGTGTGCCAAGAGCTCCTGCCAGAGATAAAGACAGACCAACAGATGTTTCCCTTATCTCAGCACCAACCTCACACACACACAGGCACACGCACACTGACTGTGGTTGGGCCATGGACGTCTGCACGGGACTGGTCCTTTTCCATCTTGTTGCCACCACACTCTCTCCACACACACACACACACACACACACACACACACACACACACACACACACACACACACACACACACACACACACACTACACAACTTTTCAGCCACACAACGGAAGGCCATGGCTGCATCTTGCCACAGGGCGAAGGACAGACATCGTCAGCCCCCCCACCCATTTCAGCTGCCTCCACCCTGGCTGCAGTTGGTGCTGAAGTGGCATGTGGTTTGAGGAGGTGTCTGCTTCACGTCTGACCACAGCTGCTCATATTATCTGGGGTGGAGGCATTGGCGTTGAGAGATGGAGAGAAAGGGAAAGAGATAAAATGTAGTTAAGAGAGAGAGAGGGGTGGGAGGGAGGATCTAAATCAGGACGACCAAGAAGACAAGAAGCACAGACCACCCCGGGGAGGCGGGGGGTAACGACCGTGTCCAGCCTAATTCATTTGAACTATCAAAGCCACCTTCTCCTTCGCCCCCACGTGACACCCGAGACCCAAAACAAGCGCCACTGCTGCGCTCGGCTAGCGGAGCAGTGATAAAACCTCCAGGATTTCTGAAGAGAACATCTCGCTAGCTACAGCATAGCCCCGCCGCGGCCTGGATTTAGACGCCTAAATCCAAAACAAGCGGCGCAGAACGAAGGCAGCGTGTCCCGAGGCCCCCACGAGGCGTTAAAACATCAATATTTATGAACAGTATCTCCCAGGGGCCGGGTAGCAAGGAGCCCCGCCGATGAACGCCAAAGGGTCTCAAATGGAAAAATGCAATCTAGCTGCAAGAATTATCTTTAGTTCCCCCATGAAGTAGGGAAATTCCACATGACTATTAGTTTCTGTAATGAAAGTGACAACACTGAGACATCGTAATATACAGGGAGGGCATTAATAACTGGGTATGCTTCGCTGAGATCCGTGGAGCGGCGGTGAAAAAATGGAATGGAAAGAAAATATGAACAACAAATATTTTATTCCCTTTGAAAACAAGCTGTGCCGAGACTAGATATCTGCTTGTGTAGTATGCGGTATTTTAGTGTGGCATTTTGTAGAAATTACTTTCAGGATTAGTCTTTGCGTTTGTGTCATCAGTTTGCATCAGTGCTTTTATTGTTTGTGGTGGCATGTAAACACACAGGACTAATTATAAGATTATGTTTATCCTCTAACCTTGATCATCGCCTCTTGCCGTTTATCTTCTAACCGACAAGCCTGTGCTTCAACTTCTCCACAGGCACAATACAGTATTTCATAGGCTAGTTTGCGCTGCAGTGTTTTTCAACCCACATTAGTGGCTTCTCCGTTTGGTTGCAGAGACACGTGTAAACTCTTAAGGCCATATGTTGGCCAAAAGCCTGTTTGTGAGCCACAGAGGAGTCCCTGTTCGTTCCCACGGTGGCCCGACAAGGCGACCATTGTTACGCATCATCATTGTGCGCCGAGCACAGCCCGGTGGGCAGCCATGCCACCGGAGCCTCCGGAGCCTTGGCAAATGGACGGGCTTCTCTCACGTCCCGGGTGCCACGCACGGCATACAAAGCCAGCCTTGATAACAGCATGGCTCCGCCCACTCCGGTGATGTAAGGCTGAGCGCGGTGCCTGCAGGTCAGTGGATGACTCTGGTATCCCAAAATTAGGATTACAGACACAGCTTTTGTGTAGCGTTTGAGCGTCCTGCTGTGGGTTAAACACAAGAACCCAACTGACACACACACACACACACACACACAGGAACCTGTTCACTAGGACTCAGACCCACGTGAAAACACACAAGGCATCATCATCCTTATCACAGCTGCTCATTCATCAGCGTGGAAGAACGCTACATATTAAACCTCCTCTCCATTGCACTACTTCATATATTGCATTTGAATACAGATGTAAAATGGTGGAGCTGTGTGTTATCCAGGCAGCATAGGAGGTTATATTCCTGATCTTATCGCCGGGATAAGAGCTATGTTTGCTGTTTTAGAGCAAACGCCTCGGTGAAAAACGCGTCTTAACCGCACCTGCTCTTTCTGGGAAAAGAAAACACACACACACGCACACACACCTACAGACGTGCACACACAATGTGAGGCTGAATAGTGAAGAGGCTGTCAAACCGTAGCCAAATTTGTGTCATGTCCTGTCTCGCTTGGGATTTTATCACCAAAGCTTCTGACACGGACAACCCAGAACCCCCATGCCGCCACCCAATCCCTTCCATCAAAAGCACCCTGAACAAACATCTTCTCAGAATAACTATAAATATTCCCCACTGCCTCTCTTTACTTTCTCTCGCTTTCTCTCACGCCACCTCCCATTTGCTCTTTTTCACACAGGCACATTACGACTCACTCACGTGCACTCACGCACACAAACACTATGAGAAATTATAAATAAAAAAGCAATAGCAGGAAAGGTTCCTGCATTAAGTTAGCAATCTTTGCTGGTGATGTGAACCCAGGTGGGTGCAGAAGGATAAACGGGAACAAAGCAACAAAAAATTCAACTGCTAAAATTCAGTGTCAAGGCAAAAATAGCAATCGTGATCTGACCATGACGGTGGCACGTTGCCCAAAACACAAGAGCGTCTTCGTCTCGGCGCCTGGGAGACTTTGGGCTTTCATGAAAGTATATTCACTGGACAAAAGACTGTCTTCACAGAGAAGTCACTGGGAGATGTGACAACAAGAGGCTGCCAGAGACAGATACATGTCCAGTCGTGTCAGCGTAGAGGGGGGTCTCTTAGCCTTAATTCTTTTAAGAAAAATGTTTTTGTAACGGATGGCATTTGGAGAGCTTGCAGCAGCACAGGACTTGTGCGAAATGTGTCATTTTTTTCAGTTGTACTGTGTGTGTGTGTGTGTGTGTGTGTGTGTCTGTGTCATTTAGTGTTTTAAGGGCAAGCCACAACTCACCTGCTGTACAAATCATTTTCCTTTTCTTATTTTCTCTCTCTCCATCCAATTAGATATTTGGCATCATAGTACCCGCCATGTCTTTTCATAAAAAACCCCACGGTTCTGGTCTGTGTAAGGGATGACATTTGAATGTCAGGGTATGTGTGTGTGTGTGTGTGTGTGTGTGTGTGTGTGTTCACAGCAGTGTCAGGGGCCCTCAGACACAGATCAGTCGGCAGGGCCCTAAGCCGGGGCAGGGCCCGTCGACACGGTCACTCTCACTGAGCCGTGGCTCCGCTGGGCAGCCGTCACCGCGGGGCCCTGACAGAAAGCGTCAGCGAGCCACTAATCCCAGTTTAGGCCTGTATAAACACGAGACAAATAACCGTCCCTCCTGCTCGCCACTCGTTCTTGTGATCCTTCCCTCTGCCAGGCTCCCCGCTTTCCCATCCAGAAGCCTGCCTGGCTCTGGCCTGCCTCACACACACACACACAGAAGCCATATGGGGAGGCCAGGCCCTCACCATTGTTTCCCTGGTTATCTTCTCTCTCAGCACCTGGCAGGAGAGGATGGATTAGGGCCCCTCCTAAGTCGCACTAAGAATGCTCTCTGCTCTTTGCCACACTTCCTGTTTTGTTCTCCTCCCGCCGTGGTCAAGCACCGTGTGTTGGGAGTGAATGGGGCTTATCCGCTGGGGTGGGTGTGTGTGTGTGTGTGTGGGGGGGGGGGGGGCATGTGTGCAAATGAAGAAGCGAGGAAAGATGAATTAAGCTACTTGACATTCGAACACTAGCCCGACACGCGCTCTTGGTCACTGATGGTGCCAGCAGTCGCACCCATGGCCTAGGAGCAGGGCTTGGCAGTAACTTGCATTACGCAGCATATTTTACATATTGGAACAGTGGGGCCACAAACTCTTTCCAAAAAAATAGCACCATAAATTGACCATAGTATATGGTCACACAAACACACACAAACACTAGCCAAGATAATAACTAAAAGTATACAACAACCCATAAACACTGTTTTAATGATAATAAAACCAGAATATGTCAATACCAACCTTGATTTGAGAGCCACTGGATATTAGA
This sequence comes from Percopsis transmontana, assembly GCA_025447815.1. Taxonomy (NCBI): domain Eukaryota; kingdom Metazoa; phylum Chordata; class Actinopteri; order Percopsiformes; family Percopsidae; genus Percopsis; species Percopsis transmontana. The sequence goes on from JAOEHI010000013.1 coordinate 442,132, forward strand.
TACAATGCTGGACAAAATGCAGAACTTCAGCTCTCAGGTTTGGTCAGGTTTTCTATTAGTTTCATACAGCTATATACTTTTTATTCCTGTTGAAAAATGTATTGCGTTGTGTTGTGCCAAATCAAGGACAATGTTAAGCACAAACAGATATATAGTTGGCAATTCATAATGCTCCGTGGTAAGATGGAAATAAAAATAGGGAACCATTGTGTTGGTAAGGCCATACCACCAAGGTCCATCGACAGCCTTGCTCACTATTTATTATGTACAGTAGGCCCTATATAATGTGAACCACTGTGTGCAGTAAAAACCTCTCAAGGCTGTGCAGGATGATTCAAGATTAAAATGATCCAACAAAAAAAAGAAGAAAACAATCACTGTTATTTTACAGAGAGCTTTCTGGGCCGTGAATTGCATGGAGGCGAGACAAAAATCAATAATTAGCCTAATTGCGTTAGGCTAATGTGCGAGAGAGCCATCTGAGCTCCCATCAGCCGGCTGTGTGTGCGTGCAGGCAGGTGGGCAGATAACACGGGGACAGCTCCCGTACACCTACGGGCTAATTGCCAGCGATTCATCAGGCAGACACCCTGACGACGGCTAATTGATTTGTGAATTAATAACCGAGGCTAAAAAAGATTTCGGCTGCCAACGTTTTACACTGTCGCTCTACCTGGCGCTACCCTGCGCTGCGAGGCACTGCCACCAATCGCAGATAAGTAAACACAGGCGCGGGCATAGAGGCTGCATTGTCTTTATCTTCCAACTTAAAAGCTAATTACCTAACAGACGATCTGGACGCTGCTAATACAGGAGCTATCACCGAGATGTAGACCTCGGCAAACTTAAGTGAGAAAATCTACCTTTCGGCGCCCGACAACCGCCGAAGACAGCTAATTCCCTTTTCTCTGTGACGCGCCGCTTTAGCGTGCAGAGTGCATTGTGGGAAAACGCTACTCTAAAGCCCCCTTGTTAAGCACTTTTCCTTCCACTGGCTCTGCGGGGCTCTTGAGGAGTCAGGCAGGAGGTAGAGGCAAAGACAAAACCATTGTGAGAGTGAGGGAAGGGAGATGAGGAGAGGAGGAGGAGAGGAAAGAGAGGGGGGAAACAGAAGGGGTTGTGTGACTGCATATGCAGGTAGCAGCAGGGCAAATGCCCGGGGCAGCAGAGAGGAATGGCAGCTGTATGACTGGTTAAAGGCCATACTGTTGTTGCAGCCAGGTATTCAGGGGGAGGCAGGGGAGGTGAGCGGAGAGCACGGGGAGGTTAGGGGGTCACCGGGGACTGGAAATAATGAAGAGGAAGGCTCCTTCACTTCCTTGGTTTAGCCTTTGGCCCGTAATGAGGGCTCTTGACACCGGGGAGCACACCGACACGACACATTTGGCAGCCTGGCAAATTGACCTGGGAGAATGACGGGTGATTGACAGCTACTCCTCAGGGCGGCTAGCTGCTCTGTCTACGTATGTGTGTGTGTGTGTGTTAAGGAGAGTAAGAAAGAGAGCAACCGACAGACAGAGAGAAAGTGCCAGAGAGACATTAGGTGATGGAGGGTTGATAAAAAGAAAACAAGTAATGAACCATGGTACGGTGGGTCTAATTTAGTGCAGGACCAATTAGAATGGCAGTTTAAACGTCAAAATGGTCTTGACTGAAATGGTTTACCAGATGGGGGGAATTTGATATCTGTGTGCATGTGTGTGTATAGAGAGAATGTGTGTTCTTGGGGTTTTATACTTACAGTACAGTACATAAAGTGTACAGTGTGAAATGAAGATATGTTCAAATACGAAAGGTCAACAGGCCATAAAATACACTGACAGGAAACAAAACAAAAGCTATTTATTCTGTACTGTTTTACATAATAATAATATTTAATACAATAACAAAAAGGTATATCTTTAAAGCCCCTATGAACATGATTCATGCATCATTTATAGAATTATCATTATGAGTTAAATTATTATGAGCTCAACCTAGATTGTACTGTGTAACAAGTAATTAAGAATGACAGTATAGCTGTTTACATTGGACCCATTGAAGCCTTGCTTACAACATGCAATTTTTTACAGCAAATACGTACAGTACGTATATGACACACGGATCGATTTACAGCACAATACCAAAGCTTACATTTGTTTTTTATTGATCGGCTACGCTAAAATCTCTATGTTATTTGTTAAAGGGGCGCTCCTCGACTTGTGTCTCCTGTGACCTGGGGTTGGAATTTGGGGTTCTGGGGGCAGATAAGGCCATTAAGGAGGGTAATATTAGCCCCTATTTTGTTTGGTTTTTCTACAATCAATTTGATTTGTATTTCACACAGCCAGCTATAACAAATAAGCGTATAAGGTTAATTCATTTTGAGTCTAATAAAGCGAGGCAAGGTTCCAGAGGGAAACTGCTATTATTTTTTAACATGTTTATGTTGTTACTAATATCATTACTGCATTTTTAACTCTCAAAACATCCATGTCCCAATTACTGAGAAGGTCTACTTAACTCTTCTGTGTAGCTTATTTACATACAGTCAAAATCAAATTGATTTGATCAGTTTTTAGTTTCAACAAAAGATCCTGCTAAAAAGTCAAACTATGTATGTGGGGTTTTCAAAGCAAGGTGAAGCAGACCTTGGATATAAAGCCCAATGAATCCCCCTTTGTGATTCACATACAGAATACTAACTGCTCCACTACAATGCTCTGGCCTATCTGCATAGATTGTATTTACCTTTAAATTATTTTGATCCTTTTATCTTAATTGGATAAAGGAAAAGCGTGATTATTTTGTGGTATTGAACGGTTTATCTGGGCTTTCAAAGCCCACTGGAGTTCATTACTTTAATAAAAGACGTGAGTCATTTCTGGTGTACACAGGCAACAGCATTTCTAATTAACACACGGACAAAACTGGTATTTACAGCAGTACCAGGTCCTCTCCCAGCTCTCTCTGTCGTCACATTAGCCCGGTATGCGTGGGTCCTACAGTCTTGGCCCGATGGCCGATGGCTGAATGAGATGTTTGACTGGTACACTTAATATATGAGTGAGAGGCGGATATATATCAGCCTCCTCTGGAGATATAAACACAATGACTAAGAGTCTATTCATCTCCCAAGCCTTGACCTTGCCTCAGTAGTCAGCCAGCCATGCGAGATTTCCCAACCTGGGAGGGTAGGGGTGAACATCATGTGACGTGATTTACAGAGTATGAGAGTGGGGTTATTTTCAGATCATAATAAATTACGTGTACTGTATGCACTGTAAGCATAAAAGTATGTAAGTATGTATTGTACTGTATATAAGCAAGTACAGTAAAATATGTCCTGTATGTAAAAATGATACACAGAAGAGTTAAGTAGACCTTCTCAGTAATTGGGACATGGATGTTATGAGAGTTAAAAAAGCAGTAATGACAGAAGTAACAACATAAACATGTTAAAAAATAATAGCAGTTTACCTCTGAAGCCTTGCCTCGCTTCATTAAACACAAAATTAATTAACCTTATATGCTTATTTGCTATAGCTGGCTGTGTGAAATACACAAATAGATATGTACCACAATACTTTTTTTTTGTTGCTAATTAAATTATGCTATGCTATACCTATAAATTCAAAGTCTACAGCTGTCAGAATAATGGGCCCCAGGCACCTGATTAACATCCATTTATGAGAAAGTGTTCAAGTTCTCACTCAGAAATGGAAATAATAGGAATCACCTCGTATCACCTCGGCCTGAGGCATCAATTGCACTGCCATGACACAAAAACACTAATCGTTATCAGTGAGCCCAAAGGTGGTTTCTTTCCAAACAGCCAAATGAGAAAAATAAAAATAAAACCAAAAAAACAAGGAAACCGCCTCATGTGAATGTACACAGTAATGACGCGGTGACAGCTCTACTTTATGTGGCTAATAACGGTGTGGAAGCCTCACGGAGCCGGCCCCGCTGAATTATGGCCCCTGTACAGCCCCCCAAAACCCCACCCTTCCCCAATATATCCGTCGATACAGAGTTCAGGGAATGAACCTTCAGATACGTGGAGAGTTATGGTGACGCTCGCAATGTTCCTTCTCATATCTCCGGTTGTTTAAAAGATGGATCAACAGATGAGATGGGAGAGGGGTCGGGGTCTGTAAAGAGAGGAGAGGCCTGACTTATGAAGCCTGCGTGGGGAAGATGAAACCCTGCGTGCCGCTGTAGTGTAGAGCGATGACTGATGGGAAGGCCACAACAGGGAGGTGTAGAGGGGCAATCACTCTCCATCTATCTATGCTCACAGTGTCTGGGGGAGAGCTCTTAACCACACAAATGTCCTTTGGGTCAAAGTCTATCTAACATATCATCTTCCAGCCGAGACAACTTAAAAGAAAGATTATCATTTGATTTTATTGAGTGTGTGAGTGTGTGTGTGTTGGGGTGGGGTTGGGTTAGCATTGAAATATAGCATCAGAAGCTTAGCACTGAACAGATCACAGGCTAGATACCTTGTTTAAATAAACCAGCAGTAGTGTGTGCCACTAGTGTGTGTGTGTGTGTGTGTGTGTGTGTGTGCAAATTTACCCCCCCCCCCCACAAATTTTCTCCTGGTTGTTTCTGTTCCTGTCCATTTCCCTCTCCTCTCCTCTGCCCATCCCAACGGCTGCATCGTTCTCTCTCTCTCTCTCTTCCTGTTTGCTAGACTGCAAGTGACTCTGTGCTGCCATTCTGACTGCAAGGTTAAGGCGGAGTGACGCAAACACTGGCAGCGCTGACGCTATGCTAACAAACACAGACCACATCTGTCACATACAGTGCGGCCCATTCACACAGGCACCCTTACCACATGCACAGCATGCAGATACAGAATCGCACGGTCTCAAAAGCGTCGACAAACACACACTTAAGACAGGACATAAAAACATAAGTGAAAGAAACACAGAGGACATTTTGAACAACAGAAATATTGCTGTTATTTTGTCTGTTTCCTGGTATGAGAAGAGACACGGGGGGTAAATTCACCGTCAGCAGAGACCACGCTAAACACTACCTCGTCTCTCCCTCTCTCTCTCTCCCTCTCTCCATCTCTCTCTCCCCCAGTAGTCTGCCTTCGCTCCAACCTAAGCTAAGCTGATTAAAGACAACCATTTTCTCAGCACACCGCCCACTACCTCCCACCCTACCCCAGCCCACCAAGTCCTGCGGCAGAGCGACCGGCGAGGACTTCTTGCATGAATATTAAGTGTGGGATTTGTGTCCCGGGTTTGAAATTGGAAATCACAAGTTTGACTAATCAGCTTTTGGAGGTTCTGCGTTTGGAGGGGGGCGCGAGGCACAAACGGGGGGTTGAGTGGAGGGAGTGTGCGTGGGTCGCGGCGGATAGGTGGTGGCGGTGTGTGGGTGGGTGGGGGGGGGGGTGCCGGCTTTTCACTCTCTCTCGCTCCTTCGTCTCCATCGGCAACGGGCTGAGCGCTACCCTACCCCTCCATCCCCACCGTGAACTGAAGTGCTTATTCACTGCCAAATAATAGCCCCCGCCACCGCCACCCCCTTCTGCCCACCCATCAGCCCTCCGTACTCCCATTTAAAAAAAAGGAGCCTAGAAATAGCTGAGAGGCTATTAGGAAAAACACAGATGGAGAAGGAGCAGGCTGGGAAGCTTTACCGTCCAGAGCCATTCAATGGCGCAGTCCTTAGTCTTTCATATTCTCTCTATCTCAGCCCTCCATTTCCATCTCTCTCTCTTGTTCAGCCTTTTTGTTCTGATGAATCAAATGCTCATTATGGATTGGTAGTCAGGGCCTTCATAGAACGCCTGCTGTTGGTTCACAGAGGGGCGGGAAGGAAGAGGGGGAATGGGTAACTGGGGCAAGTGGAAGAGCAAGGGACACTGAAAAGAAGGCGCAGAAGATAGAACGATAGAACGAGAGAAACACACACACACACACGAGAAGACAGAATATGACCACTGAAAAATACATAAAAAAGAGCTAATGTAGGAGAAATTTCAACACACGATGACGGCCGATGACGACATGGCTGTACTCTGCGTCAGCGATGGACACAGACGCTTTATGAACTCACAATGACAAGCTCTCTCTCTCCCTGGCGGTTTATGGTATGTTTTGACAGGTTAGCTGCTTAGCTGTAGCCATGGCAACAAAGAGCTACAGATATTTACTGATAATACAGACACGCAGGTACAGTATAAACACACCACATTTAGTTACACAACAAGATATTCCTAACTGTAACCTGTGTGTGGCTGTGTTGTGTAAAAAGAGTGTTTTCAGGCGTATAACTTAGCTGCACTAAACTCCCACCCCCTGTCCTTATGCCAAAATCAGCTTCATAATCGTCATAATCGCTGTGCTGCCAGTCAGTGTGCTGCAGCGCTCTAAGCACCCTATTAAATTCGGCTTGCACAAACAACTCACAGCCTATTGAGATGCAATATTAATATGGCTGGCGCGGGCATCGCCTTAGACACACAGCGCGCCCGTCAAATACAGCCTCCACCCGTAAACAGAAAGCCATAAGCGGCTGTGAAAACAGACTTTATCACCCACTCTTACCTCACTGCCGCTACGCAAGGGAGAAACCACAACCACCTACATAAGGTCGTAAAAAGCGATGCGAATTTTTAATTGACGCCCCCCGCGACTGCCACTAAAACACAGACATTAGCCTGTGCGCGACCCGAGCAGGTCGACCTGGCGACGAGCCTCTAACGACGGCCATATAACCACGGAGACGAGCGTCAGTCTTTATGTAGCTTTAGGGACTTCTCACAGCAACTTCCTGCATGAGCCACAGCCTCTTGTAATGCTGTTACATGGGGGATTGGGAACACGCACAATCGCACGGGTACATTTAGCCGGTAAGAGCTAGTGATCACTTGGGCACAGATGCAACTCGGCACTGGTGTGCATGCAGACACAGGCAGTTATAAACACGGAGAGCGCATGTGTGCACACATTGAAAACACTCACAGATGCGCACACTGACACACTGAGTTTCCGACTCAAGAGGGTAGAGAATTCATTAAAAAGAACCAAAGAGACATTATCACTATGTGGCTTCAATCCTAATAGTGAATTAACCAAATAAAAGTGACCATAATTACTTATTAGCCTATTACCATTATCTTGCAACACACAAAGCAATGTTATTTAAATTGGTGAACACATACACTAGTAGACACTAATTCAAGATTATTAAAGAGTCTTTCTGTTGAAAATATGTTTGACTAGACCTTTGGCTCAGCGGTTTGTCTACTATGATATCATACGGCCATTACTGCGGGCCTATGAGACAATGGGCGGCCATTACTCTGTCGCGAAGGGCTAACAGTATTTTTACAGGCATGTCAATGGCATTACAAACGTCTAGCTGGCGTTTCTTTATTGTGCCCTGCAGTGAGCGCCGACAGGTCTGGTACAGCTGGCGCCCTGCAAAGCCCTGCCCTTCCTCTAGGGGGAGCCTAATGCTGGGCCCAAACCCCCAGGAAAGACCCCTATTGGATGGAGGCCAACGGAGCCTCGGGCCTGCTGTAATTCTATTCAACCTGTCAGGAGAGATCGCTAAGGGAGTAATGGACAGGAAATGAGTACCGCGTACTGGATTTGACCAGGGGTCATACGCTGGTTGGACACACACGGGTACATGCAAGCACCAGGCAAAACACAGGGAAATGGCAAGATATAGTGAGTTCATGAATTCAATTATAATTAGAACACGTTTAGGTCATAAAAGCACCAATCTACCATTACAGGGCAGGAAGGAGGCCCAGTGTCTCGCTTGAGGCCAACCGGTTCAAACTCGTGGACCTAGGATTTCAGGCCCATCTTTAGACAATGCGCAGACACACACACACACACACACACACACACACACACACACACACACACACACACATTTTAGTCCTTTGTGACGTTAGTTGTGAATCGTGACATTATCCTGAAAATTGAAGCAAGACTTAAAACAGATGAAATGCGTTGCAGGCTGGTCCTGTGGATTGGGGGATGTATTCACCCATTCAGTTCCCCGTAATTACAAAGGCTCTTGCTGAGATCTGATTTGCTGCTGGGCAGTCGTTCGAGGCACGGGGGCTCGGAGCGACAAGAGAGGCGTCTGACAAAAGAATATGGATCTTGCTCTCAAAATAGAGACCACTGACTGCCTTTCTTTCTGTAGAGCGTGTATGAAAGCTGCCTCAGATGTGGGCAAGGTACATTTAATTATGTTCCCTTGTAAACAGTGCCTGGATTTTAATTGGAATTAAAACATTTTTCAATATACGTGTACCCTCTATTGTGTTCAGGACACAGTGACCATAGGTCAGTACAAAATATATCCCCAAAAAATATGCGTGGGGTCACTATTTGTTCTGAATGGCACTGGTTATGGTGTTGTCGTTTATTCCTTGTCGCAGCATGATACAGTTTGTGTCATTATCTTAGTAGGGGGAATAGCATTCTTCCTTTCCAGGTGTCGCTATTGTAGTCTAGTCTACAGTAGTTATACCCGCTTTGGCTGTTCTGTTCTCTTTTTTTTTTACCGCTCTTCTCATGTTATATTGGGATATTTTCTGATCACCCCTACTATTATGTTGTGGACAATAGTGTATATTGAGCTACAGGGAGATAGGGTAAACCCAGTCACTGATATCCTCCGGCAGCCATTCAGCTCCCAGTAAATAATGGCTCGCCTGGCCCCAATTCTCCGGCGGGCAAGCGTCAGCAAATAGTCGCAAAAACGCACCAGTTAGCATCAAGCAATATGCTCTAGGGGCCTGTGTGTGTGAGTGTATTAGTTTATACTGTGCAATTGGGGGCAGAGGAATACATCGAGAGAGGGGAGGAGAGAGATAGAGAGAGACAGCAGGAGAGGTGCTGGGATATATAAGGAATATTGGTGTTTTGCATATAGCATATAGATTCTCCCCCGTCACTCATATTTCAATAACGTCAATCACCTGATCTATTTCCAACCCAGTGGGGCCAGAGCAACTGTAAATATGGCGGTGACACTACATTAGCTGAGGAGACCAATGATTAGGTTACAAAATTGGTTTATCCATCATGTGATAACCGGTGAGGGTTTCACACAGTGAACTCATAGTCTACAAATAGACACAGCACATTGTTGATGCAGGATCCAGTCAAGGCAGTTTTCCCAGCAGAAAAGTACGTATTTCTATATTTATTTACAGTGCTATTTATTTACAGTGCAGGTTTTTTTTTCAAGTGATTACTCTCATTGGATCTATTTCTAAAACAAATCACCATACAGTATTCCTGATTGGGACCACAAACAAGTCCAATATGGCAGCCCTCCACCGTATTCAAACCCTCACTGCCGCTCCTCTCCTTTCATCTTCTCGTAAAAGTCATTAGGTCCCTTATGGGTGACTCCTGGGTTTCTCCTTTGAGGGACACTTGATAAAACTTGCACTATATGTGTAGCCTTAATCAGGTCGATTCTCTTGAAGCAGGCGGGTCCATCTCTCCCTCGCTCGCTCGCCCGTTCCGCTTTCAGGCTGTTTGCTCTCTTAAATGAACGTAATGGTACAAACAGAGGATGAATTGCCTTCCGCGCTAATCACTTCTGCGAAGCCCGGGGAGAAAATTTGAAAAAAATAAAACAAAATAAACAGACTAGGAAGATAATTCCCTTGCTTTGAGATACAGGTTGCTATCTTGTGTATAAACCCCGTGATAAGGCAGATGTGCATTTGGTGCATTATGCCTCCCGCATTATCGCCACAGTACAGAGAAAAGATGCAAAGGTCAAAACACTAATTCCTCCGCAGCACACAGACACACGTTGGAGGAACGGCAAAAGAAAAGCAGCTGCCAGACGTCAAACATAAACAAAGGGCCTGGCAAAAACATGCCGCAGGTACTCTGAAAAGAAAACATAGCACAATGAAGGCCCCGCATTATGTCTTATTTAGCTTGGCAGCCCTCGAGAAGTAAAGTCGGGGAGGAATAACACTGGGTTATGTGTGGGTTATGTGAGTAAGATGTAAACATGTTACCATTATATAATGTATGTGTCTCATTAAAGGAAAGCGCTTCTCGAAGGTAGATGTATCAATTGTGCTCCCTCGGGACCCCAAGAAATAAAGACTTACGGGCTCTTATTAAAGGCTCGCGCACATGCAATGATCCTCATAGATTCATTTGTTTACCACTGAATTATTAAGAGGTGGGATTTAATCAAAGATACAGATGTTGCAGTCACAACAGGATGTTAATCGCACTTTGATTGCTTGTAAATGAAAAGCCGAGACTATTAACGTCACGAGGACTCATTGTAGATTGTTGCACTAATTAGAGCAACCCAATATACCACAAGCAAACAATAAAAGCAATGAATATGGATTGGCTTAGTGATTTAGTGTCTGATTGAAGCAGAACATTAGTGGCCATGAATATTTGAAAGGCCATAGTTCCTTAATCCCTCTTGTCCAATACCACATGCTCAGGCTCAGCAGGCTGAGAGGAAACTGCATTTAGCCCCAAACATGATCTTGTTTTGCTTGGGTGGAGGAGAAAACACAGGAATCACATAGCTATGTGTGTAGCTGAGCTCTACCTCCCCATGATTACTACTGCTACTACTGTAGTTAACGTCATTCCCTAAGAGGGGTTTCGTTTCAGATGACGATTGAAGAGGGTCAATGGCGACTGTTGACTGAGGCAAAAGTGCTATCAATACCGGTAGGAGTACCGTGGGAGAGAATCCGTTTTTCTCTCTTTGATACCTCCATTTCAAGATGGAAGAGTTTTTTTGACATTTCTTAAACCGGCGAAGGGCTGTAAAATACTCCTCATCGCTCGTGTTCGGAGCTGCGAAGCATGCCTCTCACCACAGATTTACGCTTCCCACCTCAAAAGTCACGGCATCCAGCCTCGGAAAAAGACTGGGAGGGGGGGCAAAAAAAAAAAAGAAATCCTCACAAACTTTCTACAAGATGAAAAGCCTGACCTTTTATCAGCCGCAGGAAATGCATTAGCTTCCTCATAATCCAATTTGGGGACCATGCAAAGCGGAGCTTCTGACTGGGTTTCAGTGTAGAGAGAGTGTTGGGGGGGGGGGAGAGAGAGCACCACACCATTTCTTTAGGTGAGGATCTCTGACTTCTTACCCCCCCCTCCCTCCTCCCCTCCTTCCATGTGCTGCCTGACTAACTGACTGCCGGCCCGCCTGCCAGCCTCACTGGAGCTGCTGAGTTGCAAAGGACTTCAAGAGCTTTGCTCCGCTGAGCTCTGTGAACTTCATATCTTTTTTTTCCTCCCCGCTTCCCCACCTCTCTCTCTCTCTCTCTCTCTCCGGCTTTTTCTCACTCGTGCTTTAAGGTGCTTTAGAGACTCAATGGTGTAATGGGAGCAGCAGTCAATCAAATGTTGGTTTCAAAGGTGATGCTTTGTTTCACGCTCGTTTCCCACAAATCCCATGGAGCCTGGCACCTGTCAGGTTGTCGCTCTGAATCCCGGCTTCCAACGGCAGTCGCCCAAAAACCCCAGAGGCCCTAGCAGCAGACTGAGGTGGTGTTGACTTGTCGATGCCTGTCTAAAAATGAGGTCATTCATTTTTGCCAGGCCTGCACTGGCTTTTTATTAACATGAAATAAACCGAAAACAAAACTGGTTCACCCATTTTGTCAAATCAGGTTCACTTTTAGGGTGAAAAATTATATTTACTGTTGCTTTATATAAGGTCCTAACAAAATTTAACATAAATAAAACCTTCATTTGTGGTGCCCTTCAAGTTTACTGAGTCTGACAGCGTTGTCAAAACATCACTAGCCTTGCCAGCGTCCATAGCGTGAAGGTTGGCAATAAATGGTCAAATGAGCTCTTGTTGTTCTGTGATCCCGAAGCCCGGACAGTAAAACCTGATATAGCAGAACGGGCGCGGGTTTTAGGCGCCCGTAGAGACCAGGGGTTCTCATATCTCCCAGTGTTTATAGGCTCAGGCCTGACTCATTCCAGCTTTACAGTCCCTTTGACCTTCCCATTAGGGCTCCATTACCAAAAGTCTATTAGAGAGAGAGGCTATTTATCCAGCTGCAGACTCATCTCATGAACTGCATTGAATAAACAAGATTATACCATTCTGAAGGCCTCAGTGAGCCATGGGTGAATGCAAAGCATATAACCGGCCTTTATTGTAGGATAAAATGAATGCACGTGTGTATAAACATTCATGCAGCATACAATGAGGCCCAATTGCAAAGAAATATCGGAACTGTAAATTGCATGCATGTGGACCCCATCCAAATCTAAATTAGAGCACATACCCACATCTACCACAGGGCCCCAAGTGTCTCTAATTAGTTGATTGGATCTAAAAGGAACCCTCTGCACTAATGCCACCATCCAGGGATGCACTGTAAGCTCTCAAAAGGCAACATTGCCTTTAGACAAAACAAAACTATAATTGTCTGATAAAATATCATTCTAATGTACGCTGACCTCTGCCCAGGTGATTACATCCAAAACAGACACTGATTGCCATGCCATTTTAGATGTTTTGTTTTTTTGTATTTAGCAAAGGACTTGCCTCCTTTCTTTTGGCTCTAATACAGTTTCCATTGAGTCCAAATTGCCCTTAACTCTGTCAGCTATTTCTGGACCTGCTTTCTTCTGATATCACATACTACATTCTTTTAGGTAAGAGTATGTAAGATTTATACAGTTGTGCAATTGGAGGTCTTATGATAATCAGCAGACAGACCCCACTGTGCTGATTTGACCAGTGCTATTTATTGTGCTGCTGGAATAAGAACAGTGTGATGGCTGGCCATCTTACCCCAGACAGCTACAACAGTGAGCTGTGTTGCAGGCCAAAATGCCATACGCCTCAGGCAACATGCTAATAAGGGACTTCATTGAGGTCTGTGTGTGTGTGTGTGTGTGTGTGTGTGTGTGTATTTGTGTGTGTCTGGCTTGTCCAGTCTTAATCTCTCGTTTCTACCCATCTTACTTTTCTCACTGGAAAACATTGTGTTTCCCGTCCCTAAAGACAGAATGCCCAGTCTGTCTCTTTGAACTGAGTCTTACTACAGAGGCCAGCTGAGAAGACAGCAACTGTATCTAGGTCAGGGTTAAATGATACTCAAGTTATTCTTTCCTATTGCAGACTGACTGACAGCAAAAAATGAGCCGCCACCCGTGGAATAACCTCACCTATTTCCTGTTTCCTGACCTTAAAACAGGAAGTTCATGTTATCTCTGCGGAGACAAAATATTTAGCTATGCAACAAACTAAAGCACTGAGGTTGTGCCATTGAGGGCAAGTTGTAGCTCTGCAAACTTAATACACAAGCTCTGAGTCCAATTTCACTCAGTTATTTGAGTTAAAGTTGAAAATGATTTGAAATTCTGTGTCGTCGGCTCTTTGTATTTGCCTATGAAAGTTCTATTAAGTTCAATTTAGAAATGCAAATTATTGTTTATGTTTGTTATGACAGGGAAATGACAGCGTCTTGAATCTGAATGTGTTTCAAGCTCCTTTTCTCAAATCATAAATAGAGAGCCTCTGAGCTAAATAAGAACCAGTGCATATTATTAATCTCAAAAACGCCCAGACAAACATTACATGCATACGGCCGGGGCTGGCGTGCACAAGATATGCAAAGCAGCGAAAGACGCAAAACAAAACTGCAGTGTTGAACACGCGATGCATATTTCACATCGAAACACGGCGCTTGCAACAGCTAATCCAGTCCTAGCAAATGTTATCAATACCTCAGGCTCAGACCCCCAAGTGAATATAAGCTCATATTTCGAATTTAGATGCGGAATTAAGCGTTTTATGTTGAAATATCCCCGTGAAGGTGATGCTTAGAACTTACCGTGAAACCTCTAAAACAGGAAAGCAGGAAGGATGAGATAAGACAGGAGCGAGCCTGATGAATTTCTGAGATGACCTAATAAATCGCATAATGAATTCATACCACCATCAAAAAATACATTTTGCCAGCGTTGTAGCACTTTCTCATAGTCAGGAAAGATTTAAAAAGACAGTATAATTTTATGCAGCCAATATAATTTTAAGCAGCCAATACAGCGTGGAAAGTAATTTCAGAAAAGACATTTGAATAAAAAAAAATGCATTTCCTTGCTCTTAGTGCCAGGAGCTTTGCTCAACTCCTGGTTTCTCTTGTTGAAGCTCAATGGACAGATTGTTTTAAATCAGCATTATTTCTATTCTGTCTTCCATGAAAGAGAGAACAGAGACTTATTCCCCCTCAGAAGCGTCTTGCAGTGACACGTGATATTCCGATTGTGAATCAATAGCACTTTATCTGTCACTGAACAAAGTCTTGTGGTGTTCAAAGTGATCTGCGTGATGGGCACACTGACGGCCTGAAAAACACTCAAGTGTTTGAGTTTTGTTGTTGCATTTACCCCCCATCAAATTCCAGGCTTAACTTCCTACTCCAACGTCTGAGATGGGACAGTTTAGATGAGACAACTCTGAACAGAACAGACCTATCCTGAGGAAACATGTGGTCCCTATCAGCAGAAGGTCACCTTCACCTATGGATCGCAGGCCTTTCCTGAGGCCCGGATGTATTGGCACACAGATTTAGCAGGCCAGACAAATGTGTCATATTTACAGGGGCTGTCAATGAGGGGGTGGGGAGTTTGGGGGTGGGGAGGTGGGGGGGTAAGGATGAAGATTCTGACAATCCTGCCAAAAACCTCTCAAATGCACAAACACATATGTGCACATACCCAAAAACGGGCGTGCAAGCCTCCACGGTTGCACTACACAACTTTCATTCTCTCTCTCTCTCTATCACACACACACACACTAAACACCCTTTCCCTTAGTCAATGTCTCTGTCCCTCCCTTTCTCTCACACCAGACCCTTCGGCCCCTGCATCTGGCGATGAAAGGTCACCAGCCCTTCAAGCGGCAGATGTCAATCTCCAGGAAGGGGGGTGGGGGCATTACCTGACCTATTAATAACACACCGGGAGACCAGGAGACCTGGGGGCCCATGTCAGTGGCTTGTCAGTGTCAAATACGACCTGCATTGGAAATCTATAGCCCCCATGACAGCAGGAGCTGGGCTATAGCATGTATGATATCATGTGGACGTGAAAGGAATCAAGCTGTTGCTTATGAGAGCCAATCATTGTGTCTATAAAGGCACCAATGTGTGTGCTATATGAAGGAATATTAAAGGCTAATATGTATTTGTGGTTTCGCTGATTTCCCTCCAACCTTTATATATAGTGTGTAGGCTTAAAAAAAAACAATAACCCTGAGACGTAGTAATAACATCACGCGGGCTTGTGAAAGGCCACGGCTAACACTTATCAACACAGTAAAATGAAACTAAAGCCTGGCGCGGTCGTGAGTTGTCGCATCAAATATTCTTGTTGACACAGAGGTTTCTTACATACAACGGCAGCACGGGTAGGCGAAGGTGCTGAATTGACAGAGACAAAGCGTGAGTCGGTGGAAAAAGGCAACAACAAAAAACTGTGAGGTGTGTGTGTGTGTGTGTGTGTGTGTGTGTGTGTGTGTGTGTGTGTGTGTGTGAGTGTGTGTGTGTGTGTGGGGGGGGGGTTACTTGTGATCCAGGGATAATAAAAAAGACTATCTGATATTAAATTCTCACACAGGGGGCATTACTGATTTCGTCTCCCCGCAGCTCCTTCATTCCACCCAGCTGCCTGTGGATTCTGTGGGGCTTCAAAGAGCAATGCTTTAGGGGCAGCGCTAGAACAGCACCCCTGCATGGTACAGTACGTGCCAGTGTGGCAAATGAAACCAAACAAATACAGTCACACCCCAGCCTATCGGCCTACACTATAAATGAACTGGAGATCTGCAAGGCATAACGCTGTGCCTGAATACAGCATTTTGGCATTGGTATATTTGATGTGTGTATGCAAAACAGTTTGTGTGTGTGTGTGTGTGTGTGTGCGTGTGTGTGTGTGCATGCGTGTGTGTGTGTCCATAGCCCCTCAGCACAAGATAGCGTAGAGAGAGAGCTCAGCGCATACCTGTCTTGGCTGGCGGGGCCCCCTTTTCGGGGTTTGTTAACCTGGGCGTACAGGGCCTCCAGGGGCTGGCCGTTGCCCTGGGGGCCCGTGGGTGGGGCGCGGGGGCTCTGGGGCAGGTGGTAGTGGTGGTGGCTGCTGAGGGAGTCCGTGGTGCTGCTGTCTACCGATGAGTCCAGGGACCCGATGCCTGCGTACGGGTGCTCCTCGTCGGAGCTGAAGGTGCGCAGGCCCAAGTCCTGGATCTCTGCGTATTCCCTCTCCTTCGCCTGCCTCTCCCGGAGCTCCCTCGTCTTGGCCTGGATTCTGACCACACACAGAGATGAGAGTCATGAGAGGGCGATGTTACGTAGAAGGGCAATGGTGATGTTGTGTTCCTGCTGTCACGTCACTCTTAGCAATCACCCCTATTACATTCACCTGGTCCCCGTTTGCACTCTCACGCCCAGTCCAGTTAGCCCTCACCTCACGCACCTGGTTTCCCTAGTATTTATTCCCTGCCCCCCCTGCACATGGACGCCAGATAGTAATATATTATATTACTTAAAGCTGCTGTAGGTAGGATTTGAGAGTTTCAATGAGAGCTAGCTAACAACCCCAAAAAAACCTCCTTTTCTTCTCCCTCCCTTTGGAGCCCGTTGCAGTCATGTGATTGACAGGCAGGGTAGATTCGCTGGACCAATCAGGGAAACAAGGCACTGATTGGTCAGAATTCTTTCGGGCGCCATTAAAAATCTAAATGGACTTATACAGTATAGAGGCAGGGGCTATCACCAGAGCAGATATTCCCACAGAGCATTTCACACACTGATAGCTGACATATCTGTGGCATCTCTAACAAATTACACTACATTTATTTAGCTCTTAAATCCTACCTACACCTTTAAATTCATTTACATTCGTTTGCATTGTTCCGACACTGACACAGTGTTTCCATTTCTGACGCGACTCACCTGCTTGTCCCATACAGTACGCACCAATGGACCTCATGATGCCATTTAAATCAGATATAATATTCCAACATTCCAACTCATCTTAATCTCAGCCAGCTCTGCCCAGCTCAAGGAGGGCCTCTACCTTCCTGACTGCACGTGAAGGAATCGGGGCCACCAGCCCAGGGACCACCAGCCCAGGGACCACCAGCCCAGGGACCACCAGCCCAGGGACCACCAGCCCAGGGACCACCTCGGCCAGTGCTGCGATATTGTCCAGCGAGGAGGGGTCCCCCCCACACGTCCACAACCCCCCCTCCCCCATCCCCTCACTTTGCTCCTCCCCTCTCCGCAGGGCCACATCCACACAATGGGACCTTTCACGGAGTGGGGGGGCTTTTCCTGCCTCGTATGGTGGGCCAGCGTGAATGCCCTCGTCTGCGGCCAAGGCGCAGGCGCACAGCGTAGAGGGGGTGGGGGGTAGAAGAAATAATAGGGAGAAAAGGGGGGGGGGGGGGTTCACACAGGGCGGCCACCGGGCTGCACACTAGTTCCAGATGTGGCACCCCCTGCAGTAAGGTAGTGCACACACACACATATACACGCACTCTCAAACAGTACCTCCCAGTTTGGACGGACTTCCATATTACCCCGGGTCATAACTGACCTCAAACCTGCATCTGTCGCTACTCAGAGATGATTGGCAGCGTTGCCACGGGTAACGGGACTGGAATCCCCGGCTAGCCGAGCTCTCTCCCGTGTCTGTGTATTTTAATAACAGTAATCACATTTCAAACAATGGCCATTTTTCAGTGACAGATTAACCCAATTCCCACATCCCATCCATTGACTGCCTAGTTTATTTTTTGCGGCCTAAAATCCCATTTTCTCAGCATTAGAGGTGGAATGAGATTTAGATGGAAGCCTGATGCTGTGTTGCTTCACTTGCACACTTGACTTGCCTACAGTATATACTGCAAGAGCCTCGTTGAGATAGTGCCTTTTTGCATTGCTCTGGACAGAGCAACTAAGGTCTGATACACACAGAGTCATGGAGGAATTGCGCACAAAAAAAGAACAAGATAACTCCCAGAAGCTCCTTCACCTGCCATCCAGCTAAAGTGATGTCAGATCCCTGCCAGGAAGGACTGGAACAATGACGTTACCCCAGGTTCACGGAGGTCCGCTGGGACCTCCAGGCCCTCTGGCGTTTTATAGACTAATCAAATTCATAAAAACAGCATTATTGACATTTGGGACGGGATAATGGCCTCGGCTAGACTCGGCAACATGAGCACAAAGTGAGAGACAATGCTCTTCCAGGTCTCAGGAGCCTGCCACGGCTAATGCAAATAGGTGCACTTCAATAAATCATAACGATAAGGACATCTAGGAACAACTAGTCAAACATATGACATGCATAACTGTCGGTAACTACAATATATATATTAAAATACCTATATGGTATCACCTTGCAGCTAGTCAGGTAAAATGAGGGTACAATATATTTCTATTATATATCACTTTATGACAGGTCATGGGAATGAGTACCTATATCACTGCCATTACATTGGCAGTACACAATGTTATATTACAGCACTACAGCGGGGTGAAAGTTTCTCCTGGTCTTCTCCTAACCTTTAACTAGTCTATCTACGAGGAAATACAGTTATCTATGAATATCTCCACAATAACAACCTAAGCTGCCAAGACCGGCCCGGTGCGACCGCTCTGCCTCGGAGGAAAACAAACGCAATCTAGCTGAAGTGAAGATCCAGAGTGAGCCAACGGTACATTCCAACCCATATATTTTCCTTGGATTCTAAGTGGTATACGAAGGTTTCCCCACATACCGGGCCTCAGCAGGGGTAGCGTTCCTGTGCTCGTTAGCCCTCACAACCGCTCACAATGTCCCCGCTAGCCTGCCGCTCTGCCTCTCCCTCCTACCCCCCTTCCCCCGCCAACGTACCTCTTGAGACCACCCGCACACTGCAGCATATAGAGTCCATTAGCCAATTAATGGCCCAGCATGTTAACACTGGAAAAAGTGCTGCCCGCACTAAGCACATTATTACAGTACAGCCCCAATTACCAGCCCCTTCTCCTGTCTCTTAGTAGGTACTGCACACAAGAGCAGCAAATACTTTAGTCCTTAATGAAACCAGCTTAAAAGGACTTTATTTCCAACTGGAAACCATCAAGTTCAAGTGCTTAATAGCAGCTTTATATTTTCCTCACTATAATTAAATTAATGACAAAAAAGATCATTCAAAGGGCCTTCCCATTTTCCTGAAGATTTTAATGTAGTTCCTTTCTCGCTCTGGGAAATTCCACTCTATATCTTAATACCTTAAAATATGTTGTACCTAATGCGTTTAATCTTGTCAGGAAAAAATACTTTCCAAGTATGTTTTCTAATCTATCATAACTACAAAGTAACACCGTTTCCTTTAGGCAAACAGGCTGTCTAGACATTGTAATGCTGAGGCTTACAAGTCAATAAGGGTCCAAGCCCTGATTCGCCTGCCTTTGACTTCAACCACACCTAAATATGTTTACCATATATGCCCTCGTTGAGGAAGACGTTTGCGTAGTTGTTCAGGCGTTAGCTTACTATTAAAATAAATTAAAACGATTTAGCATGAATTGTGCCACGCCAGCACCATGCTAAGAATGTACCAGGAGAATCAGGAGACATTTACATCAAGTAATTACAGGAAACCACACATAAGTCTGGGGGGAAGGCAATATCAGAGGCTCTGGGGGTGGGGTGGGGGGGGGCTGTCGTGTGAACCGGCAGGAACACATACACTCACCTCAAATTCCTCCCTCTCAATGCTGAATAAATGTCACTGTTTATTAAACAGTGCTACTGAACTCTGGTCCAAACAAAGCTGTTGGTATGTTTGTTAGTGTTACACCTGAAGGGATTGGGGGCTTGGGGGGAGGGGAGGTGTGTGTGGGGAGGAAGGAAAGAGTGAACCCAGAGGAACCGTCTTGGCTCATTCTTTCATTCACACTTTAGTGAGTTTGAAACGTTCTGCCTCCTCAATATGCACTGTTACCGGGGCACCCGAAACAGAATGCATTTGCTGTCTTTGCTTTCCCTTCTCATCAAATCACACTATTGTTCTGAAGTGCAGATGGAGGGCACAACGTATCAGAATCTAATCAAAGTGCAGACTCAAAGAAAATGGCATGTGTAATATTGTCTGAACAGCATTGGTACGCCTATGCGAGGAAGGAATGTAAAGCTCCGACAGCCAATCTTTTGTGTTAACACGTTCCCCGCAACAGCATAATGCAATCAGGGAGATAGCTGTCCAAGTTCTGTGGTGTTAATTTGCAGTGTTAATAATCGCATTAACTTGCTGTAGGTATCAATATAATTACAACTGTAATCATGGTTCCCAATCAGCCGGCTTGAGCTGCCTTTGAACTTGCAATGCAAATGAACCTAAAATAGAATCCTGAAATAATGAGCTGATTTTACAAAGTGGAGTGATAACACCGGCCAATCACGCAATTGCTGTATGGAGAAGAGACGAACAACCAGAAGAAATCATCTGTTTTCGGATGCTTTTAGCTCGTCTTTTGATCGATTGATGGTGATGATAATGACTTTAACTCAGTAAGGGAAAACATAAAACACATTAGCAAATGACATGTAGCAATGCTCTGGTGGCTTGAGGTAAGGGGTAATTCAGCTAAGTGACAAGTCACAGAAAGGGCAGCGAGCCTTTGTTTCACTGGCATCAGCAGGAGACCAAGCAGCCAAACGTGGGTGAAACAGGCCACGGTGTGGCCAAAAGGGCAGGTTTCTGCCCCGCTGCGGTCGGATGGGAGCATGTACAGGCACGGTGCTGGTCGCTGACCAGACGCGAGCTAATAAGAGAGAATGGACATCATAATCGTCATGGACACAGAGAGGACCAATGGACGGGAGCACGAAGAAACACTGTCAAGATGTCTTTGTGTTTCCCACTTTGGCAGGGGGAATATGGTTTCAGGGCTACCGTGTGCACAGATAAGAAAAGGAAAAGGAATGATGTATCCACTTCCCCTCCACCCCCTTTCTTTCTTTCACTCTCTCTCTCTCTTTCTCTCTCTCTCTCTCCGTTTCCCCTGGCTATTTATGACTGAGGGCCACTCAAACCCTGAACATCCATAGCAACTGTCTGGTCGCCAAACCACGCACCGTCCAATCAGGAAGGTTGTTGTCTTTCTGGGTTTTCTCAGTGTGAGCCAATCACATAGCAGTACGTTGGGTGCTGTCCACAGGCAATATAAAAACAAAACAAGCTATAATGGCTGCCGCTGGGCTAAACTGAGAGATTAGATTGAGAGGCCTAACCCCCGCGGTCTAAGGGTGCTGTGATGATAGCCAATCACAGCAGCTGCATACAATTTACGGTTAAAAAAAAATAACAAATGGCGTAACTTCTCATCATCTGGACAGTGTTGTTCTGTTATCCAGCGTCTAGCCTATCATCTTATCGTCACCAGGAGACCGGCTTTGAGGTTGTGAGATAATATTCAGGAACATAAATAGTTTTACTGAAAATACATTGTCACCTACTGTCTGACTTCAGGCCAGAAAGGAAATTACAATGAATCATATCAAGGTCAGAGCTTTAAATATCTAACAGGAGCTGGCTTATTGCAGGGTAAAAAGGGCAGGTTTTATGAATTAATCTAGCTCACCTCTCCGCTGACTCCTATTTTGAATCACTAAGGGCTCCTGTCAAAGCCGTCTGCTTGAATTAACGATCGCACACGTCAGCCGGCCACAGGTTTGGCAGTGGCCCATCTCGGGGCCCCGCTACCGCTCCTCCGCCGTGCCGAACGACGTTCGCCAGCTTCGGAAAAACCTGTCACAGCTCCGATCCATAATTTCATAACCGCGAGACGAAATAGCCCTGTCTCTGCGGCACCTATGTAATCAATCAGAAGACTTGCCTGGGGCGAGAGCCGTGACGATCAAATCTAGTACCTCAGGACTGTAATACAGTAGCACAACCAAAAATACAAGGGGTAATGGATTTCTGAGCTGTCGTCCGGGCTGCACCCAGATGCTTTGAATATCGACTTGGCATCGTGGCAGCTCGGTTTATTATTACCCACGGCCGTCTCCCTCAGGATTCACTTTCCATTAACTGAGGGACAATCCCGGCCTGGCTGAGTGATGGGATTTGGGAATAAGGTACAAAAAGGAAAGAATTAGGCTGTCCCTCTCGTAACGGGGGCAGGAACTGGAGCTCACACATGCAAAACAGACCCAAACAAGACAGCGAATGAGAATTCACCGCAAGACACTGCAGAATTAGCAGACAAAGAAAACAGGTGACAGGGGTGAATGGAAGGAGAGAATAGGAAGGGATTGAAATAGAGGGTGGGTGCTCAGCGAGGGGGTGGGGGAGACGGCTGTGCGCTACAGTTCTCGTGCCCGCCGCCGCCTTTTTGTTGTATTTTGTTGTATTTTGTTGTATTTTGTTGTATTTTGTTGTATTTTGTTGTATTTTGTTGTATTTTCAGTGTCTGTGTGCGTAGCGCGGCGGGCGTTTGGGAGCGGCTCAGAGGAGCCAGACATGGTGGCAGAGTCAGGCCGCCTGTCTCCTGGGGGGAGATGCTGAAGGAAATGTGTTGGGCCTTCAGCCAGAGGGACCTGTGCCCGTCGTGGAGAAGAACCTTCACTGGGAGTCCGTAGCCCAAAAAAGAACTACGGCTCTTTGAAGAGGGTCTCCAGATGTTCCATTCAACGGAAGAGGGCCACTTTGTGTGTTCCTGTTAGCATGCATTTTTGACAGCCATCCATCCTTCGTTCCCCCCGCCACATAGTGGGAGCAGTATCAAGTTCTATTGTTTCTATTCAATTAGCTTTCATTAGCAGCGGCAGTTTGATTACCGAGTTCATTTGGCTGGCTGCAAACAATGGAGGCAGCAAGCTGTCCTTTCATTCACAGGGACACAGATATTGTCTTCCCCATCGGAGAGAATTTACAGCCGAATTTGCGGCATACGCCGTCTCATTCAAGTCCCCAAGTCCCTGTGCCGAGGAACACCGGCCGGCGGGCGGGGGGGTTGAGAGAGGTGGATTAAATGGAACAACATGAGTGTTTAACAACATCTACTGGCTGGAGGAGAAGACAAATGTGGAGCGTCATCGATTGGGCTATTATAATGAGCAACGCACTCAATCAAGTCAAGTCCACAGGGTCCTACTACCACCATTAAGAGGTCAGAACAGGCAACAGCAATCCATAAATGATCTATTTAATGCACTGATATAAAGGCAACAGACGATTCACAAATTGACATTTAATGTTTTCCCAGAACTCCCAGTACATTGCACTTCCATTTTGTTAATTAGGCAGTTTGCTAATTTTCTGGTCAGTGTTTTTTGGTTGTTCTGCTGGGACTAAACTGTGTCGGCTTTTAGCCAAGCTGAGGCTCTTGTCTGGTCTCTCACCTCTCCTGCTCCAACCTCATCCGCAGAGTCTCCTCCTCTGACGCCTGCGTGTCCTCGCCTTTCGATTTGCTGGACCCCTTGCGTTCCACCTTCTCCCCGGGCCGCTCGTCCTTCCGGTGCTTTCCGAACCTGGGTAAAAGACAAGGGCAGCGGGGATTTAATTGAGGCCCTGGCTCTCATAATTCCTAGCTCCGATATGAACATTTTCTCCCCCTACAGCAACATGTCTCTTTCTTTTTCTGGGAGACTCAGGTGAAATACTCAGAGGGAAATTAAAGTGTCAAACTGTCAGAGTCTTCAGGAGGGGTTTGTACTGGCGAGACAGCTCAGGCGAAGACTCCCCAGGCACCCATTCTTTATTGAAAGAATAACGCTGAGCTTCTTTCATATAAGCGCAATCACAACGCATCAAGTCATAGCAAAAGATAAGTCGACTCAAATACCTGCTGAATTCCCTCGTTGACAACTGTCCGTCCAGGTGTTTAAAGTAGGTTTCTTAAAGCAGGAAAAAAAGAAGGTGAAAACCCTTTTCAAAGGGAGGATGAGCTCCCCGATCCAGCCGTGAGCTGCAGAGTTTACCTAAGAGTGATGGAATCTGTGACAGCGTATGATTTTGTTTGCGCGAGCAGGAAACAAAGCACATGCACCTGGGCAATGTGCAAGCGGGACGGATGTTCCCGTACACAGCCAACTATACTGTAACTTTCTCAGAATGCATCGCAAACTTTTACACTTTAGCGACAAGAGTGACACGATACTGGCGGGAAAATGGCAACGGTAAACTCCCTGCCAGTCCACCGTGATTCTGCGGCGGCCAAATAAATAGCTGACTGAGGGAGCGATGACGAATGGAGACAGGTAGTGGGTGACAGGCAGAGGCACAGCACATTTAGAGGGCACGCACACTGGGCAGCTGTATTAACTCCAAGGGTAGGCTGAGGCTTTGGCTCGCACCGGGAAGTGGTCGTGGGTGGAACTGAGACTAGAGCAGAGCCGTGACAAACAATGACCTTCAATCACACACGATGGGGCTTAATACAGGCTTTGATCCAAGATTAATCTTTGTCGGGTCAACGTGAAGGTCTCGGATCAAGCTACGTTATGACTGAACTCCTTTCCCTGCGGAATTGTCCTTTTTTTCCTTATGACCCATTCCAGAACCAATGATTCAGGTGTGTATAGCTGATGAAGTACTATGATCCATCTATTAAAATACAATACAATTTCAATATGTAGACAGTACATACGCATAATTGCACATCACCTGTACACCCTGTAAAATGAATGGATTTGCTCTTTATGCATGTGTGCATTTATGAGTGATAAAGGCAGACCAATCTAATGTAAAGACAAGACAAAAACATGATTGTGGGTTGAGGTTGGAAAAACATGCCAGTGGGTGACAAACTGAAGGATTGGATTGTTATCGATGGCCTGTCTTTAACAAGCTAAATCAACATTTACACAATG
>JAOEHI010000013.1:473358-490502 GCA_025447815.1 Percopsis transmontana
GTGTGTGTGTGTGTGTGTGTGTGTGTGTGTGTGTGTGTGTGTGTGTGTGTGTCTGTGTGTGTGTGTGTGTGTGTGTGCATGCAAACGTGGTCACTGCCCATTTAATTACAGGCAAAATTTCTGTTCGATTCTGTTCATCGTGAAATAAGGACAATGTTTAACTAGGTTTTATCCAAAATGTGATTCTTCCATTTTTAACATTCTGTCAGTGAAGGTTGTGATAGACAGGTCAATTTACCTGACAAATGAAAGAAGGGTTTTTGGCTGTCAGTTCATGTTTTATTTTATTTTATTTTTTTAAGAGTAACACATAGGGCAGTGGATTCTTCTTTGCACTATATCTTGTGGGGACACATTTTTCTGAGGTGAAGCCATATTTTTAGTTTATGTAAATAAACGTCTGGCAGCAGAGGAAGGGAGCACCTTATCTGGAAACTTTGACTATTAACCTCAGTGACGAGCACAGCCTGCCTGCTTTTATCTAAATTGAAAAACAGAGTTATTTGAATATCATGGGGGAGAATGCAATATACCTCGGCAGGGGGAATATCGAATGTCGCTTTCCCCATTTTTCTTTGGCGAGATAAGGCCGTATTTAGCGGCTTGCCAACAGAGCTTATAAGAACAAAGCGATTCAGGCAAATAATTCCCTCTTTTTCAAATGTCTACTGGCTCTTTTAATGGAGTCCTTTAATGGTGAATGGAAATGTATATCTAGTGATTACTCTTGTGGTATTGCAGTCTTATTACCTGTATTCCAATGTACGAAGCCTGTCTCTCTGTACTCAATGTGTGTCTTTTTGTCATCAAACACCTGCTGTGGCAGTGATGGATATGTTCACTCAAACAGAAGGGAGGCCCTCACTGTTTTCTTAAATATATTGGTATTACGGATGATACGCCTAGCTCCTATTCCCGTCAAGAATTGCAAACCTGATCCATGTGCTAATGCTGTACTCACCTATAGAAGCAGAGAAAGACATCTGTCTGCATCTTTTTTTAATAAATGTTACTTGTCACTTAAGCTAAATAAACTAGCACACCATGAATCATATATACTGTATACTAACTCGAGCAAAAATCATTTGCAAGCTCAAAAACACATTGAGTGTTAAAAAACAGCCTAAGATAAGACCCTGACTTATGTTGGTAAACAGCAAAATGTTTTCATTTTGTACAGTGTCAGAATAACATCAGAATACACAGCGATGCACTTTAGGTGCGCGTAAACCCCGGGGACAACGTGACATGTCTATAACGATTCTAGTCAACATTATATTTGTGAATATGAATAAGCGTGAGATCTAGACTAGCTTGTTTTACACACACTTCTCTCTAGCACTGCAAGTGGGGAATCCCTAACCTAGTTGATTTTGCAGGTGAATCCTGTCGTGCTAGCAAGGGCTTGTGGGGAGTTTAGTGGGGCAGTATAGTCTAGTGATCTAGGTGTTGGACTCCCAGCCAGAAGGTCATGGGTTCAAGCATGGGTTCAAGAGTTGGCCAACCTGTAAGCATCCTTAAGCAAGATGCCTAAACCCTATCTGCTCCATGTAATAGCTGCATGTAATTGTAAGTCGCTTTGGATGAAACTGTCTGCTAAATGACCTAATTGTAATTGAGTCAGTGTTCTGCTAGCCTATATTCTGCTGACTGAATAAGAGCAACATAGGGGGTCCTGGTGGAGTATTTAAATGTATTTATAACACAAATTAATGTTTATTATTGACTAAAAGCTGAAATACCCGATACTACTGTGTTGACATAGTTGACAAGCTGCCATGCTTTGCTACTATTTACCCATAGTGCATTAAAGTGAAACGACTATTGTTAAAGCCCCTTCTTCATAGTGCCCATAGCTCAATATTAAGTCATTAGGACAAACATAATCCATTATTGTATGTAAAATGTAAACGTTTTACAATTATTACTCTTAATCTCAAACATGGCTGAACACTCACATGTGTCCATTCCGTTGTCCTCGTCCGGCATCGCGACACCAGACTTATCGTACGATTTGTCGATTGCTGCCCGAAAGCTTTCGTTGCAGCTGCGGCCCCTGATGATCCTCGGGCGTGTCCTGTTGTCGCCGACGTCTTGACCGTTGACTGCCGTGTCGGCGACAGCGGTCTGGAGACTTTCCAGGGAGGACGACTTTTTCAGGCCCAACGTCAGACTAACAACCTGGTCCGAAGAACCTAGGGAAAAAAACAGGAAACAAAATGAATGGCTGCTCCCAACTTCCTGAAAAGACGGAATAAAACTTAAAGTAAAGTCATTCCATGCTGATAAATCATTCACGTTTTGCTAGTTTCGTATATACGATGACGTAATGTGGCATGCTCGGTTATTGATTCCCTATTAGAAACGAGGGTGAGCATGGCAATTACCTTGAAAAATATATGATGCCACTGGATGGCCAATGAAGTGTGTGAAACACGAAAAAGAGTGTTATATCTCTGCTGAGACGTTTCCCAGTTGGAGGCAATAATTCCACCTTTGTCCTAGTATCTGATTGTTGTTTTTTTTTGTGACAAATTATGTGGCTAAAGCATTATGCATATGAATGGCCCGCTAATGGTGAAAGCGATGTAGCAGGTTTGTGGGCGGGTAGACAATTGAGGTAGAAAAAGCTAAAGGTGTATGGACAAAACTATTGGTCATTCATTTCCTGCACTGTTTTCCTTTCCTTGTTCACTAGACCATTCTTGAAGGAAAAACATGAATCTCACACCTGCAATCATTTCAGTGCTTTCAAAGGTCTTTTGCTGCTGGGCTTTATACAGTATGTTTAGATGTGAGATAGTAGATAACAGGACGGCATGGGGGCGGGGACCATTGTAAAATCTCCACGCTCCGCTATCGCTCTTGTGTCCACGAGCCAGGTGGGCCCTAACGAAGGAAAAGCTCCCGAACATTTGTCAACACATACACACACACACACACACCATCTGCTTCCTAACAACGGAGGTATGGTTGCACACCGCGGCATTCAAACACCCATTTTTACTAAACAGTACATGCTGTGTATGGCCAAAGATGGCCTTATAAGGAGCCTGTACTTGTGCTAGCTGATGGATAAGCTGTCAGATCTGCTGTGTAGATAGTAGGGGGAATGTTGAAAAGCCAACCTCCTCAGCAACGGTTGTCCTGGACAGCTGTAATTATTTTTCCAATGGTTGCCAGGGGTTTGTTTAGCGTATGTAAGTGAAGTGTGACACAGGTATTGGTTTTTCATTTTGTTAGTGGGGGGGGGTCTGTTCCCCGGAGCTCTGGCCTCGCCAGGCAGAAGTAAACAAGCAGGTTGATTTTTCTGTTCTATTCATTCGGCCAAAGGGGTGACAATATGGATTTTCGAATGCGCAGAAGCTTGTTAATTGCAAACTTCGACTAAGGAAACTTTCATTATAGTAGATCAATTGTTGATTCGATGACGTTGGTAGCTCTCTTAAGGACTAGACATATGTTAGTCCGGTCCGGACAGAAGAGCATTGTCTCTCAACAGCTCCCTGCAGACACTGTGCACATGTAGCCTGTTCTGCTATTTTCCACGTGGCCGCACTTGGTGTAAATAAACTCTCGCCTCCTATGGCGGTTCCTTTTTGGCTTGTGCGCGCAGACACACACACACACACACACGCCCAGCAAGTACTTTCAGACACTCAAGCAAGTGTGTGCCAGCCTCATCAATAAGGCCCCAGGCAGGTTTAAAGGGGGCCAGGGCCCATGGCCGACCAATGCCGGGCGAACACAGCAGATCTTTGGATGGACGGACGTGTAGTCAAATACAGATACAGGGAAAACAATTACCATTCTGGTACTTTTATAGTGAATAAGCCCCATATGAGTCCCATGTGTTTCCACAGGGGGAGGGGGGCTGGATTAAATGGAGTAATTCAAAATAAGTGGCTCTTTGAGACAAAAGAAAACGCCATGCCAGCACAGTGCGCTAATCCACATGTGCTGCTACTGTTATCATTCCTTCACCGACGACAGTTTGTCCGTCTGCCTGGCTAAACAAACCCCTAATCTGTCCTTGATCCCTTAAACAAGCAAACCTGCAGCAGCTACGGTAGTGATTAGCTGTCTGAGCACCGCAATTCCAACCAACTGCCACTTGTAGAGAACAAATGCAGGTTAGAACGGTGAGGTTTATGAGGCATTTTCCACTCAGCCAACCACATGAAGGTTTCACATAACCCTTGAGGGCTTTCTCCACTATTTCTAACTCTGTGCTCGGTTTGGGTCGCTGATTGGGTGGGTCCTTTTCTACGATGCACGGCACCTAGATCTAGTGTCAAGATGGTCAGAAGGTCAGGCTAAGAGGTCGGCTGGCAGCCAATAGCGTTGGCTTTCAGGGCTGACAAACACAGGCCTGCTTGCGTCAATGTTAATAAATGCGGCCACCTCTGCGCATGATACCTGACTCAACACTCACGTATTAAACCAATAGCAATCCCATAACATCGTATCCCAGTTAGTGACTAGATACTGCGTGTGTGCGCCTCCAGGCTGCCTGGGGACAGTAAAATGAAGCTTTACTGTGTGCGGGAAATGTCACAGTGGGGTCAAGCACCCCCCCGGTTGCAGCGGAAGAACATTTATTTTAATGGCCGTTTCTACAGAAGAGACAGAACATTTCTGATTAATGTGACCCCGTTTTCTCTGCCAGTGACACACACGGCAGCCTTATAAGATCAACCAGGGCCAAGTGGAAATAATGTAAATGCATTTCTATCAAAAGGAATGATCTCATATCTCATCACATGGAAGGACAGCAAAAAAAAAAACAACTACAAGGAGCATTAGGGCAGATACACAGCTGCGGCAGTGTAACAGCGTGCGATTGCTTTTCATATGCTATGTGGATGAAACTCAATCAACCCGGTCCAAATGCCAGGTACATTTGAAGGTTTTGGAGCTTATATGCAAATCCTGCCAGCAGCAGACGAGGCAGAAACCGGGGCGCGTGTTCGACACAGTGGGATTGTTCAGCGCGCTGGGGATGCGGCGGTTCGGGGGAACACAGATGACATGCGCCGTACTCGGAAGCGGGGAATTACACGGCCGCCGCTCCGGAGCCGCGGGCGCGATTTCGGAATCACAATCCCCTCCGCCATTGTTTCAAGGCGGCAGCGGTGAGCACCTCGGAGACACAGAGCAAGAGAGAAAGCCAGAGAAAGCCAGAGAAAAGGAAAGAGAAAGAGAGAGAGAGAAGGATTGGCCCATGGCTGCCTTTGTTTTCGTCTGAAGCAGCCTGGGTTCTCCTGGGAGAGTTTGACGGACAGCTCTCTGTTTGCCAGTCTATTATGTGATTCCTATCACACAAAGACGCCTCCTCACTCCTCTGTTCCCTTACCCCCCACCACCTCGACCCTCATACAGAGGGCCGAAAATACATATTTCACCCATTGGATAGGACAAATTGTGTTTGTCACTCCTTACACGTCCGGAGGAGAAATGGAAATAACCGCAAATGAAATGCACAATAAGAGAGTAAACAAAGAAGAATTGTACCTGGACTTCAAGCGGGGCAAAGGGACTCAAAAGGGCCGGCGAGTCAGAAGAGATGGGAGATAGCCAGCTAATTGGAGAAGAGCGATTGCTATTAAACGTTAAGGGGAGGTATGGCAAACTCCATGAATAAATCAGCGGCGGTTATTACAGGAGCAAGGGCCCATAGCATAATTAGACCAGCTGAAACCAGGCTCCCTTAGCCATTATTCACCACGACCCTTTGCATGTAAAGATCTGTGTACAGACAGGGGCTCCATTTCACATAATTTATTCACAGCACTGGGCACTAAGCAGGGTGTTAAAAGGGTAATTAAGATAAAAATAGGCTCCAAGGTGGCCGGGGGGGGGGGGTGTCCAGGTATCCGTTAGGAAGTGAGTCGTCCCTGGGTCGAGCGGGCTCTTATGTCTCTGCCAACTGTGGATGGTTGACGTCCTCTGTGTGTCACTTGTACCCGGACTTATAATGGTATTACAATTAGGGTGTGGGGGGGGGGCTCATTGGGTTGCCATGGCGCCGGCATTACTGGAAGCTGTGGCTGATTAGCTGAGTAATCAGAGGAGACTGGACGCGGTGACCTGCTTTCAATCCACTCTTTATAAACTTTGATATTATGAATGTATGTGGCCAAGACACACGGCGGCGGAGAGATGAATGTGATGTAGCTGCAGCTTCATGTCATAGACTACGGTCAGTATTGTATGTATTGACATGGCTTTCAAATATGACATTGTTTATAACAATAGTTTCAGCTATTAGCTATTAGAGTGCATGATACTTGAGTGGGACACAGTGAGCGCTGAAACCTTGACAAAGACACGACAGCTTAAGATGCCAACTGGCAACCGGTGCCTCTCCATTTCAAATGCCACTCTACTGCCTGGTTCTCTACAACCACCCTGCACCTCACGGGAGAGGTGCGCGGGGTGTAATTCACCCAGGAACAAGCACAATGGCACAGTTTTCTAGGCTGTTGCCAAGTCTCTATTAAATGGCTTGCCACTAAGAAATATGTAAACTTTCGATCACGCTGCAATTACCAAACTGTGTTTAAAGGTGCCAAGTTAATGGTTCATTGTGTATGTCGATGGTTCATTAGGAATTGGTTATGGAATTGGTTATGGAAAGAGTATAAGTATTTCAAGAGTACCTAGCATTGAATTAATCCAGCTCAAAAAAAGCAGTTTGTCTCAGCGTGTCAGCCAGTGAGGGGATTGGCTCTTTTAGCATTGACGGTGCTGTAATTTGGCCTCTGATTGGTTGCTCCACCTCGACTGTGTCCCTCGCTGTCTTTGCAGTTAGCCTCATCCACTACGGTTAAAAAGCATAATTAACTGTAATTGATTAGTGCCCTGCTGCAACGTCGAGTACTGTACACGCATGAGAAAAAGCCAGAAGTCACAATGCAGGCATTGTGCAGCTCTAGAATAGAAGCACTAGCCCGCTACACAGCAGTGTGTGCGCGTCAATCACACGCCTCACGAGGCAGAGAGCATATACTGGAGAATGCCTCAATGCGTTTCCGCCGTCTGTGGAGCTCCCCTTTTCATCCCTCTTTCAATCGTGTTCTCAATCTAAATAGGACCGAGCCACGGTGCGTCTGGCGCGCTTAGCATAGTCCAACAGCGAGGGGGACTTCGGCGTTCATACGAATCCAGGCACTGCTCAAACTGGGCACACTGTGTATCTGCGGCAGGGCTCAAAGGAGAGAGGCAAGGAACTGTCAGAAGAATGAAAGGAGATGGGTCACGACTCCCAGCATGCACAGTTTGGAATGCTGCGAGTTAAGTGAAGGTGGCTCGTTGTGATTGGACAGCAGAAAAAAAGGATTAATAGTACACCCGCCCGTGCTTACGATATCTTAAATATATTAGCCATTGGCTATTGTACATGACTGTGATATAATATATTCATTCATTCCATTCATTCCCACACTCCAGGGTGCATGTGTAAAAACTGTAGAATGCAGCCGTTAGCTATAGGACATTCTCCTGATAGTAAAGCCAATGATAATGTGCAGTTTAGTTTATAAATCCAATGGCACAGAGTCAACAGCGACTCAATGTCAGTTATCAGAGGAACTTTGTACCGTAAAGAATATGTGTTTAATATGTCTTTAACTCCATCCTATCAAAGCAGAAGGCAATGTAATTTTGAATATAATTTACATTGCCTAAAGAGGGATGTGTGGAAGCACATTGACATTTGTACAACAGCGCCAACAATGCCGTGACGTTTATGTACATAATGGTTGTGCGGCCCCCTGTGAACAGTGATGCATTTCCCCCACTAATCACATTCCTGAAAGAGTGCCGACGGCACTTTGGCACAATTAAGAAACTTTTTTGATCGAATCCGTTGATAAGGTATGCATTTGCTATGATAAACACACTCACAGAGCAATCACTGTTTCCTATCCTTCCTATCCTCTGCTGACGCCTTCCTGTCAATTCTAGCTATTTTTTGCACACACATAATGGATAGGAACCTGATACTGAGCTAATTGTGCAGTGAAACCTTTTCGCTCAGTGCTCTGATTAAGTACATCCACGTTCCCATCAACAGCATTTATGTCTATCTCTATATCTCCAAGACCTAGCATTCACTAGCGGCCACTGCAGTGAAGGTTTCACGGCCTGACAAAGGGATGGGCTGATGTTTAGATACAAGGCATCCTTACTCCAGTACGCGAGCCCTACATACATACATACATACATACAGTGGTGTAGGAAGGAGTTTGACATGGGGGGGGGGGGGCAATTGGGGATGCTTGGGGAGGCTTGCAGATACTGAGAAGAAGGACGCGATCTGGAGAACAGCCGCAGATTATTATAGATTTTTAACAGTAGGCCTACACTAAAATATTTTTTATGAATGTACTCGTTGATTCGAAACAGCGTTCATCACCATCAGTGATGATTGATATTTTAATGGCAAGAAAATAAATGGCATTTACTGTTGTAGCAACCACCTGACATCGTTTACTGTTGTTAGCTAGGTCGTTGTTTTACATTACACAACCAATACCCTGTAGCCTAGGTTACTGAAGTAACTAACTTCAGCCTAACTGAACAAGAAACTAAACAAGAGACTATTATTGAAGCAATAGCACTATGAGAGATAAATTCTATAAATCATGTATTTATTCACATCAGCAAACTTTGGTTTATGGGCAAACAGAGCTGCCCCCAGTGAACTGAATTGCTATAAGGTTGCTTTCATTTAGCCTACTGTCACGTTAACGTTATATCAAAACAAACCCATAGCCGGCTTTGGCAGCTGGTGTTCCTGATAATGTGCCTGCCTCTTAGAAATAGA
The DNA here is from genome assembly GCA_025447815.1 of Percopsis transmontana. Taxonomy (NCBI): domain Eukaryota; kingdom Metazoa; phylum Chordata; class Actinopteri; order Percopsiformes; family Percopsidae; genus Percopsis; species Percopsis transmontana. The sequence goes on from JAOEHI010000013.1 coordinate 482,189, forward strand.
GCAATATGATTGGCTGATAACCATGATGTACATGATGTGTCTGACAATCCTACTCTCGACAATCAAGCTTCACGGGAACGAAATGTGATTTTCCATGAGGAGTAGACAGAGAGACAGGAAGGTTTAACAGATCTTTTGAAGAGATTCCCCTCAAAATCCCCCTCAAAATCCCCCTCGTACCCCCTATTTCCGACGCCCCTGCATACATGCAGTGTGTAAAAGATTCAAGGTTACTTCTAAGTCTCTGAGTTTCTTACAAGATTAGAGATGTAATCAGTTGTGATTAGCCAGTGAGCATTCGATATGTGTGTATGTTTTTACATACACATTTACATTCACAGCCTTTAGCAGACGCTTTTATCCAAAGGGACTTACAATTAGTACATTTGTCAACAGTTGAACTGGTTAACCACCAGTTTTTGCAAGCACATAACATTCTTCCAGAATAAGGACAGCATCATGAAACAAGGCTACTTTACCTATGCATTTGCACGATATTACTCGAAAGTTATTATTCGCTTCTCAAACAGTCAATAATTGCAATAATCGAAAGTTATCATTCACTCAGTCAATAATTGCTAACGGCAAAGTGCTTAATATTCTAAGAGCTGATCTAAGAGTAGAAAGAAGGAATATTTAAAATATTTTATATAAAGGGAGGAAAGGAGGATAGAATAAGGACTGTTAGAGTGGGATTGGTGCTATGAGGTAGAAAGATCGGTGACCAAGGTACCGAGATGGATCTTGAAGAGGTGGGTTTTAAGTCTGTTGCAGAAGAACGGTAGTGACTCTGCTGTTCTGACCGCTGCAGGAAGCTCATGTATATATGTGTATAGTTTGATAATCCGTTTAATGTATAAATGACATGCGAAGTGACATTATATGTCACTTCCACGTGTGTGTGTGTGTGTGTGTGTGTGTGCATTAAACATGCACTTACCTAGGTCCATGCTCTTGGACTTGCGCGTCTTTACAATGTCCAGCTCTGAGGCACTTTCAAACTGCTTGGTGCGTTTCTCGGACATGCTCTGGCGACCGAAGCCCTCCCTCTGGAAGGCTGCATCAGGGTCGGTGTCTGGACTGAGTGAACTACGGAGAGAAGAGAAATAAAAAACAATGAAACAATATGAATAACCATGAACACCATTAAAAAACATATACACGTATCATTAAAGATAATAAAAACATTGACAAATGTTTTTTTCTCAGCTATTGGTATATTTATTTATATGTTTTATTTTATTTATATTTTTATTTTATTTGTGAATTTCTGCCAGAAACATCCCACGACCCCTTGGGGGGGTCCTGCCCCACAGTTTGAGAACCACTAAACCAGACAAGGAGCATAAAAACGTCCAATCTGATCTTAAAACACAGTATTTGAAAATCTTATTAGAAGCATCTCTGTCTGGTGGCAACAAAAGAGCACACAAACCCACACACACTTGCAGTACATGCATACAGAATGGGCGGTGCACACACAGACAAAACACCTAGTGGCAGAAGTGCAAAAGTACATGCTGGCACGCACGCACACACACACACACAGACACACACACACACAGAGTCGGTTTGAGCTTTCATCACAGTGACGGTTCTAACCAAGGACATCTGCTGGGGTCAATTGAGGACAGGGTTTGGTGGTGGAAGGAGGGGAGTGCAGTGGGGGGTAGGGGGTAGGGGGTGTGGTTTTCTATTGAGGTGACGCGCCACTGGAGGGGGGTCACGCCCATTTAATATTCACCCCCACCCCCGGCGCCCTCCCCCCTCCTACATAGCAGGGTGGGGTTCTCGTCCCCACTGCAGTCGTTCGCCTTTGAGCGCCCCCGCTATCGCTGTCTGGATCTTAATTAAAAATCGGCAGGTGAAGGAGGCGGGAGGCGGGAGGGAGGAGGCGGGAGGGAGGAGGCGGGAGGCAGGAGGCGGGAGGCGGGACTGGGGGAGGTGGCTGGTGCTTTTTACATGCAGAGAGAAGGGCTGGCTATTCAGGACGAGCAGCGGTGTCAACAAGCTAGGACACACCCTGAAAGCACAGGATGGAGAACGTCTTCTGGCATTCATACACCTGTGTATAAAACTAGCATAAAACTAGCTGTGCGTGCACATATGGATATATTGCTAATGTCAAGCGGAACAATAATAACTAAAAAAAGATTTTTATATCCCCATGGCTTGTTTTTAACGTGCAAGAATGAGAATGCAAAGTTAGGCATTCCCGACTTTCCTAATGTCTGTTAACGCAGCATTTGTCTAGCTGTAAACACGGGTCGTCGACCCCGCATTGCGAACGCGTTGCTCGCCGCGTCACCGCAGAGCTGCCACCGATGCCACACCTGACAGTCCCAACAGCGATCAAACCATCGTCTCGCGGGACCCGGTTCCGCGCGGCGGGGGAAGGGGTGCGGGGTGGAGAAAGGAAGGGAGAAATGACGGCACAGATGTATTATTCATTTGTCATCGCTCGCTTTTCTCCTCTCATCATCGGAAACACACAGACACCAGCTCTCTCTCTCTCTCTCTCTCTCTCTCTCTGAGAGATGTCTCACGTCAGCGTGAGACATTGACAGCGCGGGTGTATGTGTGTAGGGGGAGGGGGCTATGTTTTCAGCACAAATTTAGATTCCCTTCACTCTCTCCGCCGCCGTGTGTCTTGGCCACTTGAACGCCGGCAGCACATGGAAGGCACCCTGCAGGGGGGCTCCGGCACTCCCCTTTACACACACGCCCAGGCGGGGACGGGAAGGGGTGGTGTGCAGCTCGACGGAATCAGAAGCCGGAGGCAACGTCGCCTGTCCTACGAGCCATCAGTGCAAAGCGAGGGGGACAGCGCGGCGGGAAGCCCCCTCCTGTTGCCTTTAGATGGCTCCAGTTTACACACAGAGAGCTGGGATTAAGAGAGGGAAGGTCGGTGGGGGAGAGGAACTGTTTTTTCTGTTTGTCTGTTAGCTTACATGCCCCCGTTATGCTAACTCCTGCTGGGCCCTGCCTGCCACGCACAGCCCGCCAGTCACAAACACAGCGAGGCCCGGACCAGGTACACATTGCGTAAGCACATTTGACAGCCACATGCAGCAAAGGAGGACACAATGTGTTTGTGAATGTGCGTAGGGTGGATTAAATCCTGCTCAATGTTCAGACAGAAGTTTAAGGTTCGACTTAGACAGTCACAACTGTACAACCCTTAGCAATAGCATAATAGAGCAATAAAAGTGGTTTGATCAATGCGATCGCTTCACATAACATTGGGACTGATTTCATAGCTAATATGGAATACAGCCACTTAACGAAGCATTTCATTCACACAATTGACAGGTTATTTGAAACATTATGTGGACAAACCATTAGGGACGTGTTTCTACCTAAAAATATTGTTGTTTCTACTTCCAGAGAGTCTGCCAGTAGAAAAGCAATGCTTTGATGAACAGATGTTAAATTAGACACGTCACAGAGGGCCCAGGATGTCCTGGATGTCCAATGGAAGGCTCATTAAGCATTTATCTTCGGTCAAAATGGATGGGAAACACATTTGTACAAATGGAAAGAAAAGGAGCACGTAGCTACAGGGGAACATAGATAATCTTTGGAAAGTGGTGCATGTGGTGGTGAGTCCTCAAGTCCTTCCCCGAGCATCCATGCGGTCTGTGTTCGTGGCCTATTTTTTGGATAATGGGCCCATTCCATTTGGATAATACATTTACCCATTTCTCATTCTTTAAGCATTGTTTAAAAGCAATTTTTACTACTCCAAGCAGATGCCGTCGTCACCGCTCAAAGTTCCCCTCCACCATCTAAAATTAACGAGGGCCGGGGATTGCTCACAGGCAAAATGATGCGGCCTTAACTTTGCATTTTACATTTACTCGTTCCTTTCCCCCGCCCTGCAGGAAGTTAAATGTGTCAAACTGCACACTGGCGGCGTGGCTAAGTGGTGTACGCTAAAAGCCCTACAAGCTCGCGGCTAGCCCTTCGCAGCTTGCTTATCTTTCCTTATTATTCAACTCTTGTCTTTTTGTTCCATGCCTCCACTTCTTCCGTACGACACCGGAGATGGAAGAAGGGCTCTCATTCTCAGAAAAGTGTAGCTCATCTTTCATCGTCATTTTTGTTGGAAAAGGGCTTATTTGAATATATATTTGACATATCATAGCTACACTATGGTGTGAGGTGTTCATTATTGATTATACCTGTATGTAGGAATTCAAAGGGAACGTAAAAAAAGCCTAAAGGCACAGAGGAACAGCTGTGCTGTTGTTTTGAACCAACCATCCCACAAATCCCAACAAGACAGAGAGGCTTGGTAAGATGAATTAAGGTGTCTTTGTCCATTTGACATGTCCTGCATCGGCCTGCAGTGGGTTTGGGTGCCTTAATCATGTGTCTGTGGTTGTGTGTGTGTGTGTGTGTTTCTTAACCTGCATCCTTATCCCGTGTGGGAGGGCTGATCCGTTGCCCCGCTAAATAACGTAAACTTTAAGATGACATTTAAGCTACAGTAAGACCTTTCTATGCGTGTGAGTGTATGTTTAGAACAGTTTTCTACAGCACCAGTGCTTGTAATATGTGTGTGTTATATGTGTTTTTAGGTACTGTACACCTGTATTTGTGTGTTAGCCGCAGCAAAACACGTGTTTACACAAATCCTGTGCAGTTATGCTAACAGCTGCATTGGTGAACGCTGCGTTCTGCGTGGGGCACTTGTGATGCTTGGTAACATCGCTGATGATAAACACTATTAGGAAGGCAACTCAAGTGGGCACGGCTGCCGGGAGTGTTAGCTTAGAAGTTTGCTTGTTCATCTCCATGCGGACCTTTTTCCACTTTATATGTTAATGTGTGAAATTGTTTACCAGCCAGTATGTATCTAAACACTTGTGAGATTGAAGTTGCCTGTGCAGCGTGTGTGTGTGTGTATGTGTGTGTGTGCGTGTGCGTGTGTTGGACAGACTGCCAGGGAAGTGATGCCACCTGTGACATTTCACAAAGACAGAGAAGGGCACAGTCTAGTTCTCTCTCTCTCTCTCTCTCTCTCCCGCTCCCTCTCTCTTGCGGCAGTCCATTTCTCTCTAAATACCTCCACCTCACTGGTCGTCTCTCATAATTACAATTGACGCCTCTCCTCCATTTCATCGGTATTGTCGACCCAGGAGTCGGAGTAGTGAGGGCGATTGCTGTCTAGACTGAACTGGATGGCAGCACTGCCCCTTGTGGAGAAATGTAGGTACTGGCTTTGAGGGAGGTTATTTCCCCTGGCCGGCTCAACTGCTATAGATCAACCGGGCCATACGGGAGTCCTTAGGACTCTGCTGTATGACTTCCTCTACTCTTGTGTATGGTGTCAATCCATATCAATGCAATCAATTCCTAATGCAGACTAAAAATGGAAGTGCATTTGATGATTTAGCTGTTCTGAATTATTTCTTACTGAGATGGATGTGATGGGATAGGATTTCTGGAGACCAAACGTTCTCTCCAAACGTTCTGAAGTTGGGGTGAAGTGAAGCCAGTGAAATTACACACAGAACCACACAGCATCTGTCTCTGCCAAGGCATATACAGTACAAAGTAGCAGCACACACCAGCACGAAACAAGACCTAGGTTTCCTATTTGAGAAATTGGGTTTGATAAGATAATGATCACACAAAGGTTCAAAAAGTGAAAAACATTCGATGCCCTTTGTTTTTTTGCAAACAATGGTGTTCAGACACTAATGAACTTCCTTCCTCCGGCAACTTTGCCAGTGTTCACACATTATTAAAAAAAGAAAAAAGGAAAAAATAAAGGTAATTTTTTCGCCTTTATTCACCTTATGGTGCTGAGGTGCTTTATTTCCATGTTCACAAATTACAGTTTTGCCTAATTTTTAAAGCCTACAGTCTCTCTGACAGCTTAATGAAACAGCAACACAACCTGGTTATGAAAAACAGAAAATTTGCGGAAAGCAGAGGCTCTCGGGGAGGGGGAGGGGGGGGGGACCCGCCCATTCCCTCTGTACCTTCACAGCATCAAAGCCCAGTAACGCAACATTGCTGTACTTTGTAGGCGAGGACTTTACAAGCACTAAAACTTTGGTTCTCCTGAGTGCTGCAGTGTGTGCTTTGTCTTGTTTATTCCTGTGATGAGAGGAGAGCTTGCGAACACAAGTGTGCGTGTGTGTGCGTGTGTGTGTGTGGCCGGGGGGGGGGGGTTGAAGGAAAAGGCTGATTGCATCTCAGCTTAGATAAACTGGCGAGACGGTGTTGTTATGAAAAAGAAATATTCATATGAGTGTGGGTGATAGCGCTGAGGAGTCACACCAGAATCTAAATCTTCTCCCGGTCGTACACTTTATAGATGTGGGCACTGCGTGGGTTGGGACAAGATTAAAAACGTAGGGAACTTGAAAACTAAGCTACGTTTCTGATTTCTCCTCTGAGCCCTGTCTCTGATAAAACACCTCCCTAGCTCATTACTCTACGAACGCAGGCCGACCGAGCAAACATCCCTCTAACACGTAGTGTATTGTCAGTAGTGGAACGTAAAGGGACTTAGGGCTTAATATATGCAAATAGCTTGCTTAAAAATGCCTGTGTGTGCATATACAGTGCATACAGTTTTTTGGGGGTTTCTCTCATCAGTCATCAAGTATATAGGAATGTACAAATCCTTTGTGCAAAACATTTTGGTAGTCACTTCTGATGCTAACATCTAGAAACTGATTAATGTTTATACAAAGCAATAAACCTGCAAGTAGAAAAGACTGTGTAAAGCTAGCACACGTTTTACACAAACACTACCAAATATATTGACTTTTGTAGCAGCCTTAAACCACAAGAGTGGTTTAATGAAAAATAGCAGCCCTCCATTTCTCTCCGGACCATACTTTGCAATGGAATTTGCAGGCCAGCCTAGCATGGAATGAGGGAGTCGTGCTAAACTGGACATACGCGGTTACTGCACTTTATCACCCTGCAGGAACAAACACCAGGTGGACACCGGATACCAGCACATTCCTTATGTATCACTCTGGCTCTGAGATAATGGGGTACTGGTGGTTTTATGTCTCCAATAAGGGTATGCTAAATTGCCTTTCTGACAGCGTGCCTTCCACATGGCCTTGCTAACAGAGCAAAGCTTTGCTATCATAAGTGATTTGTCTAGATAATTCTGCAAAGCTCATATATCACAGCACGTTCCTCTGTGAGCCTTATCTGTTGCACTGTAAATCACCAAGACATGGCGTTTCCTGTTTGGGGATTTGATTGGAAACAAATGACGGAGTGGGTCAGTACAAGAGAGTGAAGCCAAGTGATGTCACGGGTCAACACTCATTGGTCAAGTCAAGTTAATACAAACATCCGGGGAAGGAAAATGTGGATGAAATTCATCATTTTTAAGTCTTATTTATATAGGGAATAGTCACACTGGAGCTTCCCCATGTTATTTAATATAATGTAAAATTGCCTCAGATAATGATTTTCAAGTTAAAACATCCATTTCAAGTGCTTTACAGGCTATCGCTGGAAAACAGCAATAAATATAACAAAGTGTCTCAAAAATCATTTTACCATCGACCTAAACGCCAGAGCTGTAATATTTATATACTGCCGTGTGTTCTGTGGTCACCTGAGAGCCGTAAAGCTGATGCAGTTGAAAAGGCACAAATGCGTAAAAATAAAAATAAACAAAAGCGGAAATCTTCCCACTGTGTGAAGATGAACATGAAACAGACGTGTTGTAACCACATAGACATAAACACGCACGACGATACTGGCCCACAGTGTGTGTGTGTGTGTGTGTGGGGGGGGGGGGGGACTAGGTCGTTTTATGAATGTGTCTCGCGTGAGATGGGATTTGCGCCTCTAAAGCAACCATTTATCTTGTGGGCAGACACACGAACGCACCGACGTGTGGGCTGCATCCTTCAACAGCCACACACTGGGCCCAAGGAGAGGAACGGAGCCCAAAGAAAAGCTACATTTGAATTTCTACAGGGTGAGACGACAGAAGAGAAGGGAGCGGAGAGGGGTGAACCTGAATTATAATGGCTTTACAAGCAAACCGGCCTTTGTCATTGCTTTTTTGAGCAGCTGTTCCTCCCCTCACATGTACATATGTGAGGGGAGGAACACAAAAGGAGATTTAATGAAAAGGGCAACGAGGGGCTAGAGAGAGACGAAGTTGAATTTGATCCAATTCAATCTAAAACAGACGGTGAAAATAGGACAAGCGCTAACGCAGACGTAATGACAATTTTGTAGGGTGCAAGGTGGTTTTTCTCTCGCATTCGGCACGTTTGCTCATTTCCCGACGCGCCATGACATCGCTTGCGCTGAA
>JAOEHI010000013.1:490602-504150 GCA_025447815.1 Percopsis transmontana
TAATTGTACCTTAACGTGTTTAAGCTACAGTACATTCAACTTAATCTTTTTCAACGACAAATAATACATTCTCATACAGAACCTACATTTTATATGTCACTAACACACATACATATGGCGTCAAAGTATCTAGACTCAAGGAAAAATTGTAGAGAACCCATGATGGAATGGGGATTGTAAGTGTGAACGCCCCAACATCGGGGCATGCAAACACCACAGTGATGCGACAGCTGCTGCCACATTCCGTTTGGCAGTTGTCAGTATGGCGCGTGGCCCGTTTGTGTTACTGCAATTTGTTTAGAGTTTTTTTTTCTCCACTGCTCCCTCTGTTCTTTGGTTAGCCCACTGCATTGTGATGTCAGACGGACCGTGTGCATGTGTGTTTTGCCTTTGCTCACCATACAAGCGCCACATGCATCGCTCAGATGTGTGTTAACTATAGAGCAGGCCTTGGGGTCACCAGGTCTACCTCTGCCTGATCCAGAGGAGATAGCACTGATAGTAGGACAACAGACATGCTTTGGTGTCACAGCCTTCAGTGTTGACATGGATAGGGAAGTCCACAAGTCTGTCATGCAGACTTTGAAGGACGACACTTCATATACAGTATTGACACTAACTGCATTTAAGAAATACGGTTACATATTCAATTGCTTCATTGGTGTAGGTCATCATTTTTTGGTCTTCTTTTCTCTGAATCTGTTGTCTTTACCAATTTAAAGTACTAGTGTGCCACAATATGTGATTTCGTAAACTTACCTCAAATTTTGGGCAGGGTATTTTCAGTTGCCATGAAATGTCTCGTTCAAGAGGGAACTATTTTCTCAAAACGAGCGACGCCATCTTGTTTGCATCCATGTGTATGCGTACATGCATGTGTATGTGTGCAGGAGACCCACGGTAATGGCCCTCTCTGGCCAATAAAAACACACCTGTGTACTTGTGTAAAATTTTCTTTGTGTCATGAATAGAGTAGCACACTGTAAACTCTCTTGGTTGTTACCTGCCAACAGAGAATCAGGAATACTTGTACCTGACGTCACAGCTGAACACCAGTGCCAGACTTGTTGGCAGTTAGCATCCAGGGATTTGACTGGCAAGTCGGACCATCTAAAGTATCATTTGTGAACAGGCGTGGGGGAGCCCTGTTGACCTGGATGGCCAGCATTCTTTTTGGATGCCTGGGCTAACTTCAACCCTTAACCCACGCAGCGGCGGGTGAGCGAGGTTTTAGCGAGGTTAAAGACAGGCAGCTGGGGTGAAATTCCCCTGGAAGAGTTAGCACAAAAGCTAGGACACTGCTGACTCGGCTGGAAGAGAACGCTGTGCAGACCGGCTGGAGAAAAACGAGGAGAGAAAAATAAGAGACACAAAGACGAGGAGGGGGACAAAAAAAAGGGGAAAAGGACACAAAAACAGAAGCAGAGAAGTGAGAGAAAAGAGGGAGAGAAGAGAGAAGAAAGCCAGAGAAGACAGGAGGCGGAGGGCTGGATTCTGAGAAAACACAAGGTTATTAAGTCCATGTTTCTTTCTTTCTGCCCCGGCTGCGATCCCAGTGTGGTGGAAATGGACTATGAAGCATAGCGGTGCCCAGCCACAGACGCATCAGAGACCTATTTCCATTCAGTTCATATTAATCACTCTACAAGGCCTATTCAGCTCAGCTGCAGTCCCTTTTGAAGACCATACGTCCCCAATTAGTTTAATTACTGTAATTTTTTAATTCATATAACTGAATAGGGGGTGGGGGGGGAGTGTATTGAGCTAATAACCAACTAACAGTAGACTACTTCACATTGAGCTGCCATTGTAGGGTTCATGTAAATATGTGCCTCCAATAGTGGTTGGTTACAGAACTTTTTATTCTGGGCAGAACCTACCCCTCCCTGCAACCAAAGTATTGTGAGGCAAGCAATGCAAAGGTATCGACTGTCGCTTGCATGGTTTGCTTCAATGTAAAAATGAATTTACGTTGTTATACTACTGATCCAGGCCAGTGCAGAAATACTCTACTCCACATTTGGTGTAAACCCGGCATAACCCGGGAAGATGATACTATGGTACTAAGACGTGTGCTCAGCCTTGATAGCATATGATAACATCTATAAAAGCTACCTGCGTGTGAGAGGAGGCGTTCATGTGAAATTATCAGTCATATATTTAGCGCAAAGTGTAACATCCTTTCTAGATTGTAACCAATTGTCTCAAGTGCAACACCAACCGAAACAGAATGTCCAGATTGAAGGGAGAAAAACTTGAAAAAGTATAGAATGACAGCCTTAAGGCTTTAAGAAGGTCTGGGTTTCTTACTTAGTAACACGCACTCTGTTAAATATCTCCTCCATATGTATATTACACTCTAAAATCTATTCAATATTGAAAATGAAAATGAAATAAAATGAAAAGAATGTTCAGTACACCACAGAAAATAGCTTAGCCACATCTCTACAGTTACCCTCGAAGAATGCTAGCATCTATATGCAAATTCAGCATGCCTCTATTCCCTCACAATGGCAAGAGGCAACGTTGGTGAAATGCAACCGTCCATGATTAAGTCTAGGCAGCGCTGTGTGCACATGCATTTCAAGCTCCCAGACTGCTCTCCTGTGATTTGCATCTTTTGCATGTTGGTCCATGATAGGGTCCACCTTGTAACGTCACAAATAGTAGACTCCTCCGAATCAGATCTTTAGGGAAGTAGGGAGAATTCTCCATCATCAGTGGAACATTGTGAAAACTGTGCTAGTTAGAGTCATACCTCAATGAGAAGACAGCCACAAACAACTTGGAAGGGGTATAATTACTACTGTGGATCAAGACAAGCCATGTTAAAAGGTACCATCTTCAGACGGATGATACATCATACGTCATGTCTTGGCTAAGAGACCCCCTATGGAGAGCTTTTGAAGATGGACACGTCATTAGTAAAATTTGCCCTGCAAAAATGTCAAAGAGTGAGTGAGTGAGTGAGTGAGTGAGTGGAATATGGAAATATACAACTTCATTTTGCTTGACTTTTTATATATATTCTTCATCTCGTTGTATCCCAACGACTTTGCTGTGACATGTCAGCGAGTGACTTCATGGAATTTTAGGGAGAGAAGGTTAATTATGTGGTTGTGTGCATTCACATTTATGGCTAATTGCTGAGGGAAATTACAGTATAAGTTAGTGTATAGAAGTAAAGACACAGGTAATCAAAGACAAAGGCTTAGCAGTAGCCTTTAGTAGACTATTTTATGGGCGCGTTTGTGACCATAGAATTGACAAATAACAGAAATAGACAAGAGAAAATAGAACTCCTGTCTATGATTTGTGTTTTGAACCACCTGTGTGCTAACAGAGTGCCCGTCGATCTTCATCGTCATAATGTATTATGGTTAACTGACCAAGGTGAAAAAATACCCAGCACTCCATTGTCATCAGTTCACCGACAAAAGACTCACTGGAGAACCCTTGAAGGCTATTACATTGAGCAGATAGGGGTTAGGCATATTGCTCAAGGATGCTAACAGGCAGGCTGGGGCTTGAACCCACAAACTTCCAGCGGGAAGTCCAACACCTAGACCACTAGACTACCCTGACATATTGTCACCCAGATTTACGGTGGAGGTAATGGTCCTTGAGCGGGTGATGCACACTTGCTGGTCCGAGTGAGACTGTGGCCTTCTAGAGGTCCCTGGAGAAGATCAGGTATAACAAACACAGCTTGTTTGACACCGTCTGATTAGGGTTCACCATTTAGACACCTCATTGAAAAATAATGGGGGCTGGCCATCAGGCTACATTACATGGCCTGTAAGAAAACAGATATTTTAATAGTCTATTGGTTGGCGTGACACTTTTATTATTAGATTACATTTGCATTCCATTTCAATGGTGGATTCCACCGCTGTCTCAAACTTGTGATCCAGTGGTCCGATGGCTGTGAGTGTGTTTATCCACAAGTGTTCTCATGAGGGAAATGCTACACTTACTACTCTACAGATCAATGGGCCAGTCGCCTCCGTTCTGCTGAACCATGGAAAATCAACAACACTGGCAGAAACACAGAGGCGTTTATGCTTGCATCTTGGGAAGTGTGCTTCTTAAGAGTATTAGTGCTGACCCAGTGTTTTAGTGCCTTTATCGATAAACTCAAAGATTGAACATTCTCAGTACATCAAATAGCGATGCAAAACCAGAATTAGTACCCCAATGTGAGTTGATGTGCACTGGCTAAGATCAGAACGCCCTGTCACGAACCATGGCAAGCCTAAAAGCATTCGTTAATGATTTAAGTTGCCTTACAGCTATTAGAAAGCCACAAATAAAATAAGTAGGCTAACTAGCCCCATTCAAAAACCGACACGTTTATGTGTTGAATTAACTTGTTGATAACTTGATTTACTTTAACAGCTCTTTAGTTCAGAAACGTGTAGGGAACTTTGGGCTACAATGTACAACTCCATTCTACAAACGCACATGCGCACGCGCATGCACACGCGCACGCACACGCGCCCGCACACACACCTGAGCCCAACAAAATCTTCCGAGTAAAGTCTACTCTGAGCAGCCCGGTGAAATGGAACGACGAGGGTTTTCCAAAGATCAGTCCAATATTCCATGGTCATGTGCTACATGTTGCTTTGCTAACGTTATAATGAGCGTCTCGTTGCAACGGAGTACTCCACTTTATCTGCTTTTGGAATGACTCAAATTCTGAAAAACTTGAGCGGACCTACTTCTGACAGTCGAATCGATTTATCATTCAAGCCAGTCTGACAACGAGCTTCTATTTGCTCTCCCCCCTACAGTATTTACTCCAAGAAAAGCGCCATATTGAGGATACATTGGAGGTGCAGCTCCCACAGTCCAGACTGCCTTGCGAAATGTTACAAAATGCATTGTTCCTTACCTTGGCTATAGCCTTCTTATATCTCATAGCAGCTTGTTCGATTAGAGTATGGACTTTTATATCCCCATTTCCACACGGAACGACCACCCGGGTCCTCCCGAAACACACCGTCACTTTCATGCTTCCTTGTGCTCTCCCCTACTTTGTAATTCCGACCCGAAAGAGCGCCTCGTCAAAAGATAAGTTACATCCCCACAAAGTGGACGACAAATACAGCATTCCTAGACCTCGTGTCCAAAGGGTACGGTTCCTGACCACTTGTTCTCTCACAGAAAACTGTCCTTAGCCCTCGGTCCTCGGCGGTAGTAGAGTCAGCATTGGATCCAGCGCAAAGCTGGGTGGCGTCTGCCTGTGCTTGGTGACCGCAAGTATACTGTAGTGTTGACTCATTTATAGAAACTTCCCAAGCCCCGACCATAGCAGCGCACTGCCTAGGAGTGATATTGGCGTGTCCACGTGTTACGACAAGCAGAACTGTCGATGAAAACAATTTATTTTTTAAACAAAATCTCTCGCACTGAATTCTCCTCCTAAATGATTCCCACGAGTTGTATTGAGTAGGGTAGGCTATACTCTGCCCTTCAAAGTGGGCGTAGACTAATTTAGGTATGGAGTAGGCTTCTGGTAGCAGGTAGACAAATTGCCTTTGTGTATAGCCTATACTAGTGATTTACAGTTATTGCTATTAGTAATAGCTTAGCACGTTTATTAAATTGATAATCAAACAGTATAATAGCCTATTACTGTTTAATTATCAATTTAAACTTGCTTCTCATACCACACGACCCACAACGCCTGGGGATAATATTAATTCAGTCATATGCAGCAGACCTATAGATATATAGATCTGATTCTATTAACTATTCTGCTGATTTGCATATAAACGACAGCGCACTTTAATAAATAACCCATGAGCTGTCGATATCGCATATGACCTAAATAACAAAAGTTAAAAACGGAACTGCACAGCGCTTTTCCTCCCTGAGCAAACATTGGCAAAGACGTAGCTTAATACCATTATGTCATATGGCACAGCCTAAAACGGAAGATGTGTGGGTTATAACAATAATCAAATTAAAATGTGTACATCCGTGCCAGTCATCAGCGTGCCAGTCAACTCTTTAAGCACTGCCAGAGGGGTTTGTTGTATTACAGGCCAATTCACATATTTCTATATACCCATTGTTAGCCAGGCCAGATCTACTGACCAGCGTGGTGTGTAATTTCATACTGCCATGACAGTTTAGGTGTTTAAAACATCTCTCTACAAGTACCTTGGAGGGCAATGGAAGCACATGATGTAACATCTAAAATAGGATCACCAACAATAAAGGCTGTACTGGCTAATGTGCTCCACTAGAGAAACGCAGACAAATTGTTACATAAAACCCCTCAATGATTTTTTATTTATTTATTTGACAAGCAGCAGGATCATGTTTGTCACCTCTTTTGTCTTTCTTTACATTTGAAAGTAGATACAATAGTCAGTATACCAGTTTTATTACAATATTTTTTTCTAACTTCGGTACATTAAAAAAAGAAAAGAAACACACAACTGCAAACGTGAGAAAAGAAAATCCTGTCTAGTCACCAACATCCTCTTTTCCTCCAGTTCTCCTGTTGTCTATTTTTTGTTTGTTTAGGTGTATTTGTTTCATGTATTTATCAGCTCTTTCCACTTTTTCAGCTATAAGCTATGATTTTATTCTTACTTGACGCACAGGTGCGTGGCACTGGTGATGTTGTAAACAGCATAAAATCAGAAGGAGGGAGGGGGGGGGACATGATTCCATGGATGGTGATGATGACAGTTGGCCGTCTAACAGGGAGATTTTGTTGTTGATGTTGTTGTTGTCGTCACGCCCCCACCCACCCTCGATGGAGGCACCATTTCTCCCCCCCCCACCTCCACTCCACCCTCCTACGGGATCACGTGACACAGCGACAGTCCAAAAACCAAATTGATGAATGAGTCTGTTTGTTTGTGTTCGTTTTGTACACGTTTCAAACCCTGCGTCCCCGCAGGTGGCGGCGTGGGCGTGGGCGCTCTACGGCTCGGCTCCTCCCGGCCTACGCCACGTAGCTGTACTCATCGGCTGAGCTCTGGCTGCGTTCGATATACTGCTTGTCAATCAGAACCTCAATGCACTTCTTGATCATGCTGATACTGGGGTTGAACCTGGCTTTGGACTGGTTGATGACCTGCCGAGGGAGAGGAACAAATCACTCTACAACGCACAGTTACAACATAAATATTACAATATATAACAGTGGAACAGTGCCATTTGTGGTGTTAAATAAATAATATACATATATACAAGATCCATTTGAGCAGGTGCCTTGCTGTAAATGTAAATGTCCATGCCTTGGGTAACGGGCTAAGCCATTTCCCTGTCAAGGTGACAGAAGTCCCGTGCCTGCTGTTGGATTGCATTCAGACAACAGGAACGCAAGAAGGAGGGGCAAGGTATGTAGAGGACAGGCATTGGTTATGCTGAGCTAGGATCTGACCTCCATGGCCCTCAATGTGCAAGAAGCACAGGAAGATGAAGACGTTAGGCGTTGGATCCATGTACGTATCGTAGCATTACCACAAACTCTATATATACACACAACGACCCTGCCTACTCAATACTCCTCCATCACCCACCTGAAGTATTCTAATATCCCCTGTGAGCTCAATTCTCAAGAGATCTGACGTTAAGAGCACTGTTGTTTTGTGTGCTTGTTATTTTTTTTCAAAATGGCTTCCACCCACCTCCTGGATTAGGGCGTTGTGCCGCAGCACCTTGCGGGCCTTCATAATTCTCACTATAGCAGCTTGTAAATACATTTTGCGGTCCTCGTCTACGGCGCTCCTCGTCTGCTCCATCTCCTGCCGGGTCACACAGACACGAACCCACCGCCATTAATAAATCATTATTTTACCCATCAGTAAGGTAACACTAGCTAAGCTATTGACTGGCTAGCCAAAGGCTCGTGATGCTAGACACACTCTAGTTCTGATATCATTAATACTTTACGCTGAAGAGTGAGATGTATGGAAATTGACAATAGCAGCATGCTAAAATGGTTGTATTATGGAATACTACTAGGTATAATCATGGATGAAGAAGAGGGGAAACTTCCGTCTAACCTGTGGCGTGTCCTTCTGCATTGATGTTGTGATCTTGAACTTTGTCCGTTTACTGGTGAAACCCATATTTAGTGAAAAAGTGGACTCTGCCTCGATCTCCTCCTGTAGGCAAATGGAAACATGGCATTTGTGAAACTGCAAAGTTTTACATCCGCAGGAAAGAGTAGCATAGGCAACGGGAAACGTAAAACATGTGAAGTCATTTACGTTGACATCAGTGGGAAATACTGTTTATTTAGAGGCATAAAATTATTACGCCATTTCTTAAGTATAGTATAAAACTCCCAAACTCCCATGTAGTGTAAACATAAATCATACACCTGAACATAATTTCTACTCTCCAAGAACTACTTTAAAGCATAGCTGAAAGAGTTTATCAATTGTACCTTTCCCAGTACTAAACCGAAACTGAAAGCATGACGCCAAAACAGACTACACACTCTTCCTCCGACTGACCTTCTGCGAGTCATGGTTGATCATCTTGACGTCCAGTAGAGACTTGATGGTCTTCTGCAGCTCCTTCTCGTTCATCTGCGTGCTGTCTTGCAGTTCCTTGTAGGCCACCGTCTGGCTGTTGTTGAAGGCCAGCAACACGGCCATCTGGTACGTGGTTACCATAGCTACGTAGGGCTTGGACAGGTAGTTCATCTTTACCTCACCTGGCGGTGGTGGAGGGATAAACTGGTGATCGTTTTCATTTATTCATGTTCTTACTGTATTGTACTGAGTAACTATATTACAGTACGCATAGGCCGATGTCTCCGTCGGCAGCTGGAGACATAAATGCTTGGTGCTCGAGTGTTGGTATGTTGCTAGCAAAGTTACTGTGGTGCGATGTGAATAGTGTGTGAAAAGTGAAATGCCTAGTCTGCTGTTTGAGCTGCATTAGTCTTGCCTTCTCTGTAGGAATTGTGCTCGTTGGGATTAGGCCTAGAGCCTATAATTGCTGTGTTTGTGGAGACTGAGCCTGGGTTATCCTGTGAACACTGAGAACGCTGTAAACACAGTTTGCTGTGATTTTGTAGATTAGGAGACGGTGCCAGGGGCTGTAATGTGTGCGGCCCCCCACTTGTCTTTCTGGGTTCTTGTCGCCCAAAAACAAAACAGAACAAATGTGCTGGGTCTACCCAGCGCGAATACTCTCCATGCTGATAGATACCTTTCTTTTTATACTGATCCATGTACACTATATAACTCTGACTGTCTCAAAGACGGTAGTTGCAGGGAAAAGACCAAAATTGTGTGTGTGTGTGTGTGTGTGTGTGTGTGTGTCACCTGTGCAAAGATAATGCAGCCAGGTCAACTTCCTGCCACTGAAGTGCTGATTATAGAACAACTCAAACTGTGAAGGAAGACAACAGACAAACAGACATGACTCCTGGATGCATCCTGTGAGGACCAACCTGTGTTACTGCCTCCTGTAAGAGCCAACTCACCATCTGGACACTCTTCTCCAGCTCTTGAGGGATGGCGAAGGTAGAGGAGGGGACATGTGTGAGGGGCCAGGCACCTGCCTGCAATCCACATGAAAAACACAAGCACACAAGCGCACACGCACACACACCCACACACGGGTCAGTAGGTCGCAGTATTAAACTATGTATCTGCTGTACTGCAACAGTTACCATAACCACTGTAATGGAGTGTAATCTGCACATTTTGATATCTTAATCCAATTTATTTAGTCCATATTATGATCAAGGATAGTGCAGGCCTTCATTCCATTGGGGTTAGACCATTTGGGAAAGTCTAACATTAAAAAAAAAAAAGTAATTTTTTTTTACCAGAAACTTATTTTCCTTCTTACAGCTTCTTACCAAATGTCCCACAAGGTGATCCATGATACTTTTAGGCTCATTCAAAAACCTCCCATGTCTTTTCCAGTGCTTAAATATTGTCGGTTGTAATTTGTATTGTGCCTTGGTAACACAGGCACAGGGCAGGGGTAAGATAGCCAACGGGTCAAATCTATGCCCTGTTCCGAGTATCTTCCAAGCTCTTAGCCTGCCTTCACATCCCCGCTCTCCCCAGCTCACCTGTAATACGTAGATCTGGAAACTGATGCCAAGCTCCACCACTGTATCCTGCGTCTTTATGAAATTGTTAAACTTATTGTTGAGGTCTGCGCTCACACTCATGTCTGTGTACATTCGGTGGAGCTTGCTTGTGAACTCATAGCCGCACGCTTGCTGGTTTGGGAGATTTTTGGGGGAGAAAGAGGAGGAGGATGTAATGAGGCACTGGACAATATCACACAGTGACAGATCAGCGCAAGGGGTCAAATAAATCACTGGTTGGTTGCACATCTAAGCAGGTTTTAGACACTGAATGACTCTTGGGTAGGGAGAAACACGCCTAAAGTGCTCTTTAGCTGTGATGGAATACCTTTAGTTTGTTGATCATGGCTTCTTCAGAGTCCATTGACAACGACAGGCCGTGTATTAACCGCTTTGCTAGCATTCTGGCGTAAAACTGTAAAAAAAAAAAAATTATAATAAAATAACAAATATTGACTTTAAAAATTCCATGACAACGCAAATATTATTTAAAATAACACTAATAATGTTTTTAGAAACAAGTTAAATTACTAACAGAATATTATGAGGGGGTGAGAGGGCCTCTGGGTTCCATAACAATTTTACAAGTTGTTTGAGATTAGAAAAAAAAAAACACAAACCATGAAATAAATGATGAAATAAAGTGTAGTTTGTGATTTAAAGCATAAATTATTCACACATGTATTCATGTGCATGAGTGTTTAGGGGTTTCTAATAATGGCAGGTTTGACACATAAGTAACTCATGGTAAGTGGAGGCCGTCCAAGGTCACCTTCTGAAAGACATCCTTGTCGTCGATGTACTTGAACACTGTGATGAAACTGGTCAGTTTGTCCTCTACCTCATTCTCTGTCATTCCTTTTGCAGACTTCTTCAGCAGATTGTCACAATACTTGGCCAGCTGCAGAGAGATACACCAGTCAACACACTGTGAACGTGAATGTGCCTGTGGGTGTCTATTTTTACACTGACCAGCTCAGGGGCTTTACAGATGGACTTGGGCTCCCTGTAGTTTACCACAGATGTCAAAGCCTGAGAAAAAGAGATACAACAGCCCCTTATAGTAGTAAACCAACATCCGAATATATAACTTATTTGCCATTACAGAGAATCGTTTAAAGGGAAATTGCAAACAACTCCCTCCATTGCACCATCTAGTGGCTGTGTCCTGTCATGATTAATTCCTATGTAATAAAATAAGTAATAAAATATAAGTTACAGGTTACTGGTTAATACCTTATCAAGTGCACTCATGAAGTGCTGATCTCCATTTAACACTGTGTTAATGAGCTGGACAAATTTACTGTGAACCTCCAACACAGACTCCACAAACTGGGTTGGCATCTGGGGGACAAAGAAGAGAGATGCTTTAGTACGGAGATCAAGTGCATTTTAAAACCTGCATTAACTGATTTCTGGCTGCTAGATTAAAAAAAAATTTGTAGAAAGAAACAGCCAAGCCACTCCCCAGCCCAGCTCTCCCAGATTTTACCAATATTGACTGTACAATAACATAGACATTTAGCTTAAGACCTATACTTCCCTTCAATGTTCTCTTTGAATCTAAACCAAACTCAGTTTTTTGTCAAATACTTTTGTTTTAATTCCATGACTGGAATGTTGGGGTCAGCTTTGCAATTTCTACCCCATGTTTACAGCGATGTGACTGCTGTTTAAACTCAGTGCAGGGGGTTGGAAAGGGGAGGGGGCTAGAAAAACAGGCGCCGTTGTGGGGAGCTAAAGCACCTTTAGGGTAATCTTAACCTCATCGAGCTCATGCACATGAAATGCTCCAATGTGATCCGGCTGCCATCCATCTATCCAACCACTGCCAACTGGCCGTCAAATGCCAGAATGGCTCCAGCCTCAGCCAACTAAGACTGAACTTGACCCAACTGGAATTGCTCTATTTTTAACGCCTGCAGCTTTAACACAGTCAGACACTAATCAAAAGAAATAAAGACAGGCCAATTAATGCCGTACATAAGGACAGCAAAAGACACACACATATAAACTTAAACATTTTTAAAGAAACTTACAATGGGCAACTGTGCGCATGTATGCAAGAGGAAGTCTGAGAACCATTTGGAAATATGATCTTATCTTAATAAAAATCACGCTCTAAAACATTTACTTGTTCATCTATTTTGTTCACAATGCTGAAAAATTTGTTTTTGTGTATGCCTGTACTGTAAATGTTTCAAAAAAGTGTGTTAAAAGCAGCAGAGTGTGTTGCCCTATTACTGTGACTTTGATGAAGACGAGAAATTATTGCAGAAATCCAGATACTTCCAAAAAGGCTCACAAACTGTTTCTTGCCAACTGTGCACACACACACACACACACAGCAGTACTGACGTTTTCCTGAGAGAGGTTACTAGTGGCGCGGAGGCCCTCGTCATGAATGTGGATCTGCAGTTCCTGGATCATGTGGGGCAAGCCACTGGACACCGACCGCAGTAGGGTGTACATGTTGGCCATGTCTGGACACACAGAGGGAGGCGCGCCGTGAAATCTCATGTTTACATTTGCAAGTGTTTGAAAGTTTACATTTGGATGACAGAGTCACAGTGCGTCTACATTCCTACAACATGAAGAAAATCTCCCCCCCCCTCTCTCTCTTTTGCTAATTCTTTGCTATTGTTTTTTCATTCATGAATCAGCTCTACCCTGAGAATATGATCTTCAATTCACAACTCAACAGCAAGTAAGTGAAGCTTTAAGAGATGTGGGTTGCATGTGATAAATGAGAATGAGAGAGAGAAAGAGAAGGAGAACAAAGGGCGGCTGATGGTGAGGACAGCAGACTACGGACCTTCTCTCTTCTCCTGCCGGATGATGCTCTGACACTCCCCGTGGAGGAACTGCAGATGGTCTGCCACCATTCTCTGCTGGCATTCATGAATGACTTTGGCATATGAGCTGGGGTGCAGGTACTTCCGACACCGCACCTCCTCGTCTTTCAATCGCCCTAAGACCTGTAGGAGAGGACAGATGGGGGGTGGGGGAAAGGGCAGATTAATCCATAAACTGGATTTTAATGTGACTCTCCCCACATAGCAAAATGCTGTAGGGCAGAACACACACACACACACACACACACACACACACACACACACACATACACACACTAGGGCTGCACGATATTTCATTTTAGAATCGAAATCGCGATGTAAGGTAAACATATCAGTCTCGGGTTAGCTGCACGTAGTTGACATTCAGGCTCCGCTTGCGCGTGACGAAATGATCAGCGAGGAAGAGGCGCAAAAAAAAGAAATGCATCGTCAATTATATAGAAATATTTCGGCTACAGACAGGATGATGTTGACCAAAAGCAGGTAATTTGTCGAGAGTGCCTTGCAATTGTTGCCGCAACACGAGGCAACACGACCAATTTGTTCGAACATTTAAGACGGCACCACAAATGTTCGTATGACGAGTGCAAAGCATCTCAATGC
>JAOEHI010000013.1:504250-527585 GCA_025447815.1 Percopsis transmontana
TGTGTGTGTGTGTGTGTGTGTGTGTGTGTGTGTGTGTGTGTGTGTGTGTGTGTGTGTGTGTGTGTGTGTGTGTCCCGTTGTGACTAGGGTTGCATAATTTAGGTAAATGAATATAGTTATTCCTGCGAGTGTGAATCACATCCAATGGGGACGTGTATCTCTTCGCTATTTCTTTGTCAGCGGCTCATACAAAGACTCAAAGATGTCAAATATTCTTCTGAGGAAGGCTGAAATATATAAAAGTGCAAGCTAAAGCTTTCCTCAGAGCTCTGACAGTAGACTGTATATTGTTGGAGGACCTACCTTGTGTTATTAAAATTAAAGGTCCTCAGTATCATGATAATATTTTTATTTATTATTATTTTTGTGATGGATTGTGCAGCCCTACATTATAAATAAACATAAAACTGCTCTGTTGCTTTTGCCGGGGGGAAATGTGTGTGGCATTATCAATGTGTGTTTATTTGAAAGGTGCCACTGGTGCTATGGTACTGTGTGTGTGTGTGTGTGTGTGGCATATGTGCACACACACTTTCTTTACACTTTGAGTGTTAAAAAAAAAGTGAAATGAATAAGCCATTAGTTAATTAAGCCCAACCCGTGAAACAAGTAAACTGATTTTCTTCCGTCAACTGAATGAACAGAACAGCGACGAACTCAAATTACAATTTCTACTTGAGAGGGAAGCCCATTACAGTTGATTTAGCAAAGACTAAAATTATACCAAAATTCTAAATGGGCCAAATTGCTACTGTGCTCTCATTTCCAGTGGTCACAACTACATAATCACAATGGGCAATTTCATTTTCATAATGAGAAGGGAGTCATTCAGGCTGTCGAAATTCTCCATTACAAACAAATGAGATGGGCTAATTGTGTTTTATGATTGGTGCTTATTCTAGTGTAGAATAACCAAGCACTGAACAAGGATTAACAGCCAGTGTGAACACACTGTGTACAATTCCCTGCTTCCCCTCTGTGCTAACGCTGCCCCCTGTCTGTTTGGGTCATGTATTGCACTGCTGATTCAAATGGGTTTGAAGGGACCCAAATGAGGTATGCTGCTAATACTGACGCCTGCCCCTGTTTTGTCTTTTCTTTTAGTGCGAGAAAAGAAGAAGAGCCTTTATATTAATCATGTGAGTACAACTCAATCAAATAATTTTAATCTAAAAATAATGCTGTAGAACATTATAACATGTCTTCAGTATTAAACACAAAGGATGATGTGCTGTGGTGATTGTATGACTAGTATACAGTGTTTGTGCAGTTGGTCATTTCCCTCTCTTGTGTTATTTTGCAAGTTCACGCACATTTCGGAAAACAAGGTAAGGTATCGCCTGACTTTCGTGTTCGTTGTCAGATGTTAAGATGTAGCGATATGGTGTCTTGGCAACAAATCCGTCACTGTGCCGTCATTGCCATCACAGGCGTAGCCACCATTCGGGATCCTCCAGGATTGTTTTTATGTTTCCAAACCAGAAAGTACATTGTCGGAGCTCCTCTGTGGGAAACCAAACAGCTGCAGCTTAATTTGAGTCAGACAAGTGCATCTGCGTAAGAACGTTAGACAAAAACTTTGATTCAAAACATCTGTCTTGATCGTTCAATTGAATCATTCAAATGACAAAAACCTTGCTGGAGGCACCTTGCATGCGGCACAATACATCTGTCTTGCTTCTTTCTATGGAATTTTAATGTGAAACTGTCAAATGACAAATGCAATGATTCTTAAGTGACGGTTGAAAAGACCAAAGCTGATATTTCTGATGGTAGACTGTGGTTTGTATACGTTTGTGTTACATATGTTTACGTGTGTGTGTTTGTGTGTTTGTGCGACTTACAGCATCACCCCGGCCCAGTACGACGGAAGTACAGCTCTTGCTCCACTATATTCCTCGACGACAGCACTGTCAGTCAGCCCAACCTCAAGTACACCATCAAATGGTAACCAGGTCTCCCTGAAGACATGTGTGCTAAACTCGCCCTTAAACCCAATCCTTGCACGTTCAGTTCAATATCGCCTTAATGATTTAAGCCCACATTGACATACATTGTCTGTTGCAATGGATACAGATACAGAAAATAATGAATTCTGATGTGTTTGACCTTTCTCTACACAGTGTGTCTCTGGCAATATACTACCACATAAAAAACAGGTGAGCTCAAATTCTCATTTACTCAGCATTCATCCTTTAGTTCTTCTACTCAGTCAATCTCGGTCCATTATTATGTCACCCTGAAACGATTCAGCGGCCCTCGATTGAAATAACTGTCACTTTTAGTGCTGTGCGCCCCTCCAAAAGGCTCACACTAATATGTCAGGCTCTTTAAATAAAGTGCTGTTCTGATAGACAGGCTGCGCAATATGTTAAGCTTGAACGAACCAGGCTTCTTCTCCAGCAAGCTGCGGTGGACCACCGCGATGTGAAGACACGCTCTCTCTTTGTCTAATTGCCGATAAGCGACTTTCCGCTGCCGCTGGCTGCTGGCTGCTGTGTAGATAAATGCTCCTAAATTGTTTATTGAGCGGTCAGTGGCTTTTCTTCTAGCTCTGTTTTAAAGTGACGTGAGTGCCCCGAACGTGACTGTTGCCTGTTCCGCCTCCACCAGTTGACTGTTTCTTTTTTTCTTCCTCTTTTGTTGTTCCAGAGAGATTGACGGGAGAATCCTGTTGGATATCTTCGACGAGAAGCTCCATCCATTGACGGTAAGGCCCACCGCGACACGCTTACGGCGGGCATACAGTACGCTGTAGATGCACAGTTCCCGGATCATTTGGCAGGAAAACCCATCATTACAGATGAGGGTTCAGTAGGAACACAAAGATGAGCCAGTCGGGGTTGTCCATCTATATTTTGTATATTTATGTATTTTTATTTATTTATTTATTTATTTCTGTTTCCTTGTTTATTGCAGAAGTCAGAGATTCCCCCTGACTACGACAAGCATGACCCTGAACAGAAACAGATCTACCGCTTCGTCAGAACGCTGTTCAGCGCCGCACAGCTCACAGCTGAATGTGCCATCGTCACTTTGGTGAGTGTGTGTGTGCGTTGGTGTGAACTGGCATCTCTGACACTCGAAAAACATTGTTCTGTTCTTTTCCTTTCCTCCCTTCCTTTTTTTTTAAATGTCAGTCGGCCAACCAGTCCGTAACATATTCCTACCTTCATATTTTCACATTTGAAACTCTGACAAGATGGTGAAGAGGCTGTAGGTGGCACTGTGTAGATTCAGAATCCCCCCCCACCTTATCTGTCGTCATAATAAGCCTCAGAAACTAAGACGGCTGTCTTCATGCTTCTTACTTTTTCTCTTTAGTTCCTCTCTCTCTCTCTCTCTCTCTCTCTCTCTCTCTCTCTCTCTCTCTCTCTCTCTCTCTCTCTCTCTCTCTCTCTCTCTGCCTAGTAACACGGCTCCTTCCATAGTGCCTCCAGCTAACACCTGTGTGTGTGTGTGTGTGTGTGTGTGTGTCTCGGGAGAGTGCAGGGACGGCCCCAGTTTCAGGTTGCTCAGTCTGGCCTCCCTGACAGATGCATAAGCATGGCGGGGGCTGGGATGACGAGGATGGCGGTGGTGGTGGACGAATCTGTGACCTCTACTGTGTCCATGTTAGTTTACACAAGTGTCCACTTGTGTTTCTGTACATGGAGAGTGTGCAGGGACTGCAAATGTGTCTAATGTGTCTCACACACACACATGCACACGCGCCTGCCACACGGCCGATGTCCCCCAGGCCTTGAGAATCGTTCTATAATCTATTAGGACTGTGTGGGCGTGTGGTTATAGGCTTAGCTTTCGTGGTCAGAGCTAACTTTAGCCAGGAGACTGCAGACAAGATGGGCCTCTTGTGTTCTCTTTGTTCGGTGAAAGGCAAGATTTTCCTCTGTCGAGAGAATTGTTCTGTTTTCTGTCTGACAGGGAAGTGGCAGTAGACTTTCCTCTATTTATATATATATATATATATATATATCTTTTTTATATTTTATATATATCTCTTTTCACTTTTATTTGTTGAAAGGAGGATGAATTATTTTTCTGTACTATGATATATATATAACAACATATTTTAACTAGGGTTAATAGTTACTGGGTGTTGGACTCCCAGCCAGTAGAGGGCAGGATAGTCTAGTGGTCTGGGTGTTGGACTCCCAGCCAGTAGGGGGCAGGATAGTCTAGTGGTCTAGGTGTTGGACTCCCCGCCAGTAGGGGGCAGGATAGTCTAGTGGTCTGGGTGTTGGACTCTTAGCCGGAAGGTCGTGGGTTCGATCCCCAGAGGTGGCCTACCTGTGAGCATGCTTGAGCAAGATGCCTAACCCCTATCTGCTCCATGTAATTGTGAGTCGCTTTGGATAAAAGCGTCTGCTAAATGACCTGATTGTAATTGATTGTAATTGTAGGTATTGCTGGTGGTTAACATTCAAAGCTACAGAATCTAGTAATTGAATGCCTATTAAACAAAACAAAAAAACATGACTGATATTGTAAAATTAAAATTTAGTCACAAAATACCACACTACAATTGAGACACGGCATGCAGGATGCCAAATGAATCTCCTGCGTTTGCCAAACATTGCTAACCAGCAAGGAAGCTGGCTACGGCTTCTCTGATGCGTTTGTACATGTGTTGTGCGTTTTGTACATGTGTTGTGTGTGCGCACCTTATGCTATCAGCTACCAGCATGCGTCATGTTCCCTGTGCCAAGCGGAGCTATTTTGATCTCGGCATCCCCAGTGTTCCCAGAAGAGTGTGACCAGTATGTATGGTTTGTCTCTGGCAGGCCGCGGAGAATCACAGTGGGCAGGTTGGCAGTGCCCACCTGCCCACCATGACTCAGCCAATTAGCCATCAGAGCTGTGCAGTGGGTGCGAGTGTCAAAGCCGATGAAAGAACATTCTCCTCATTCTTAATTTTAATAGTCCCACATCTGTCTTGGTCTCTGTCTAAATATCATAGTCCAAACCATAGGCTGCCATGCTAATTCCCTGCTACAACTCTTCCTACTTATACTTATATAAATATATTAAGTGTGCAATAAATTATCGTCAGCAGTGCCCTTGTTTTCTGGCTATTGTATTGTGCTGTGTGTGTGTATGTATGTATGTGTGTGTGTATGTATGTATGTATATATATATATATATATATATATACATATACACACACACACACACACACACACACACACACACACACACGGCTACTTAAACGTGCGGCAGAGACGGTAAATTAACCTTGTGTAATGAATCTAATTCGGTACCCTGACCAGTGACCTCTCCACCCCATAATACACTCCCACTGAAGTTCTCTATGACAATCCTTTATCCTCTATCTTATTATCTAAAAAAAGAATTATAATGATCCATTATATTGAGCTTCAATACTGAAGATGTGACTGCCTAAGCCAGTAAAATGTAGCCTTAATGGCTGCGAAGTGAGTCCTGGGAGGAATATGAGCATTGGTGAGAAAGCCTTGAATTGCGGCTTCCATTAGTGAGCCAGGCGCGTTCGGTGGTCTCGGGAGGCTCGGGTTGAGAGAGAGAGATTTTGATCGAAGTGGATATTATTTATTTTTTGCTACTGTACATCTCATCAGCATTAATACTGGGGAGCAGAGCGCAGGCTAATATGTCAACAGAAATGATTGGATTATTGAATAACACCTTAAAAATGTACTTTGCCCTTGGAGGTGTGTTTAATGTATTTCTGTTTGTGCGTTGCTGGATTTCGATGACAGCACACAGGCCTAATGAATCCTATGCACCTTGCTGTTCCAGGTCTACCTGGAGCGGCTGATGACGTACGCAGAGATCAACATCAGTCCTGCTAACTGGAAGCGGATCATCCTGGGAGCCATCCTCCTGGCCTCCAAGGTCTGGGATGACCAGGCAGTTTGGAACGTCGACTACTGCCAGATCCTCAAGGACATCACCGTGGAGGATATGTGCGTCTCTGTGTAGACACACACACATAGACGCAAATGCATGCTAACTCAAATGCATGCTAACTCAAATGCATGCTAACTCAAATGCATGCTAACGCAAATGCATGCTAACGCAAATGCATGCTAACGCAACGGCATGCTAACTCGATTGGTTGCCAGTTGCCAGAACCATTCCCACTTGGATTTTGATAGATTGACACCTGTTGGCAGCGCCTCTATGACAAACGAATTAGACAAACGAGAGAGTTTCCAGACTGATGCGTACAGTGGAACAAATCACGTCGTACCAAACTAAGAGCTACATGCATCTGTCTAAAAAAAAAAACAGGGTTAAAAATCCTAATCCCAACCTGAGATGCATTTTCATAAAACACCGCCACCACATGCCACTACATGTACCTAAAGGGCTACATATCCTGTTAGTAGGGACCATTAGTGTCAGCTCAGTCATTGTGGTGAGGAGGACTCTGAGGCGGAACACGACACCGCGGGCATGTTGCCACTGCTCTGACCTCTGACCTGCCCATTCTTAGCCTCTTTCACAGGCTCCGGTCGTATGCGTGCGGTCATGGCCATAACCCCGCCTGCCCGGGATCCCCCCAGCGTGGCGCTTGGTTTTACCAGACCAGTGGCTCACTCACTGTTTGACCACAGATCTCCAGCAAAGATCATTTTTAGTCTCCTTAATCTCCCCACTCAGACAACTAGCCTGTGCTTGCAGAGTAACACCTGCCAGTAAATGACCTGCCTCGAATTACGGCAAGAAAAAGAGGAGAGGAACATTTTAGAGAAGGGTGGGAAAGCAGAAGTGTCTAAGATATGGTGGGAAAAGCAAAATGATGGCGGGAGTTGGGACGGAACCTGTGTTTATGAGGAGTGTACTGCAGCATTAAGCTTTGAGGTACTCAAAGCTTAATGCTGCAGTGAGGGAATCAACAAAGCCTAACAGCAGTATTTGTAGAAGCTGTGATAACTGATTATTGGAAGGATACTGTGGTGTAATTGACCGCGACACACAGGTTGAACTGCTTTTATTCCCACACACAGCCTGCTCACATATGGTAAAGTCACTCGGGTCTTAACACGGCCTGGTATAAAACACTTATTCATTGCCTGGTCCCTCATTTCTCAGCTCACTGGCGTCTCTCCCGGCGGTTCTGGGCCGTGCCCTTTTCACTGTGGGAGACAGGTGATTAGTAATTGGCCCACACCTGTTCCCAATCCCGTGAACCACACCTCCCGACATTCCCTCCCACACAGACAGAGCAAAACCACGCCCACACCCCCCCCAGATACGTTTCAAAACCGCTAAATGCCTATATGTGTTCATCTCATCTTTGTCTTTTTATACAGGTTCCCAACTCCCATTTACATTATTTATCGACTAGCCCTACATATTGTGCTACACCTGTTATGGTACAATGTGTGTATGTGTCCTAAAATTCCTCCATTTTCTCTTTCTCTTTCTCTTTCTTTTTCTCTTTCTCTCTCCCCGGGTGAAGGAATGAGCTGGAGCGACAGTTTCTGGAGCTGCTGCAGTTCAACATCAACGTGCCGTCCAGCGTTTACGCCAAGTACTACTTCGACCTGCGCTCGCTGGCCGAGGCCAACTGCCTCAGCTTCCCCCTGGAGCCCCTCAGCAAGGACAAAGCGCAGAAACTAGAGGTGACGCACGCACACACACACACACACACACACACACACACACACACACACACACACACACACACACACACCGCTGTGTGTGTCCCGGTGGGTGGCAGACAAGAGAAATAGGTCTATGCTCTCTCGCTCTCGCTCTCGCTCTCGCTCTCTCTCTCTGTGTGTGTGTGTTGGGCAATTACTGTTCGGCATTAACGCCTTTGGATGTAGGCCCCTGTGTTCTCTGTCACTCAAAAGCTGCCTGTGATCTGGGGCTGGATCCCAACAAGCCTTGTTCCGTTGTCTCATACCATCATATCACCTCTGGAAACATTAGTGTCCTTTTACAGCCAGGCTAGGATAGCTGTTCCGTCGACGGTGCACATTGACCACCGCTTTCGTCGGCTGGTTTTTAACTGTATTCAAGTTGTTGAAAAATGAAATTAAATGAAATTAAAAACAGTTACTTTTTGACAGTTTTTGACAATTTAGTTTTAAACGTTCCTTGGTTTTGTTCATTTTTAGCCCCTTTTCCTTTGTGTCGTCTACTTGTACAGATTCTGTATAATTGGTGATGACCTATATTTTTATGAACCGTCCAAAAATCTGTAAGCAAAACAAATAAATAGATTGTTTTATATATTTTATACCTTTTTAAATACCTCCTCTTTCCTGCACCGTACATTGTTGATTTCTTGGCTCAGGATCCCATCTCGCATTGTGTTTTATTCATTCTTTCCTTTTCCAGGCCATCTCCAGCTTGTGTGACGACAATTACAAGGACCTGCGAAAGGCGGCCAGGAAACGCTCGGTGAGCGCCGACAACCTGGCAGAGGTGCGGTGGGCTCCGGCCATTATCTCCTAACACAGGGCCCCCCTACCGTGGGAGAGGTTGCATGGGACAGTGCAGTCCCTGTCGGGCGCGTTTCTGACTGGCGGGCGAAAACGTCCGGGGCAGCAGTCCTGCGGACCTGTGCATCTGTCCATTGGACACACACATACAGTACACACACACACACACACACACACACATACGTACACTGCCCCCTACAGGCACTTTTCCAGGGTGAATGCGGCCCCTCTGGTAGCTGTACATACACACTGTCTCACCGGTTGCCTGCACTAAACCAAACCGAACTGAAATGAGCTCCCCTCCCCTCCACTGAACTGAACCCAACCGAGTCGAGTAAGTGGGTGAGAATCGTGTAATGGCGAAGACATGTACTGTAAAAGAGACCGACGGGAGGCGAGACAGAGCCAACTGTGGTGTTGTACAGCTAAAACACAAGAAATATTCTGAAAATCAGTGGCAGGGCGCGTAATGTACATGCTTTACGATTGAAATCTTCACCTGAAACTTGTTTCTTAGCCCAGGCGAGGACAAGACTTTGTTAGCGTTTGTATTATTTTATTGTTTCACAGTTGACAGGCAAGTCTACATTCCAGATAACTTTCTCAGTATGTTGGTAATGTATAGTCAATTTCTTTGTTTTATTGTACATTCCCATCTACTAACCCCTTGAAGACAAAGATGGCAGGCCATAATTACGTGGTTAAATTGGGTCAATACATCCCGTAGGTTGCCAGTCCTTTATTGACATAGTATTACATGAAATATTCATTTAGAATTTCCATTCAGCTGAGAACATGTGTATGGCTAAATATGAACAGCAATATTTTTGCATCTCTTAATTGTTCCTATGATGAAGCATGCAGAGAGATTACTGGGTTTAGTAAAAGCAATTATGTCTTCGACCACTGCCATCATTCTAACCTGTGGTGCCTGTAATAAGCGTAACCATGGTTGCTGTTTGCTTTTTTCACTAGAAGATCTGAACAGATTAGTATTACAATTAGTATTATTTCTTCTGATTACATTTCTAAACGTCTACTCGGCTCATAAAGAAATTCCACAAAATAAATTAAGCTTGGTAGCTTCATGCTACCACTTTTTAGTTTGTTTGTTTTTTTGTTTGCTTGTTTTAAGATCTTCTTGAATGGGAAGCATTGCGTGACTGCTTACAAAAAGGTTGATTGCATAGAATTTGCAAAATGTCTCTGTACAGTGTAAATACAGTGCCAGTGTGCAGTCTGTAGACTAAAGTTGCACTGTTAAAAAACAGATTGAATAATGTTAGAATATTTATATTAGATCAGTATTTACTGTAGTTGACAGGAAAAGAAGGATTTTAGTGTTTCACCTCTTGTTCCAGTGACAAATCAGAGTGAGGTCAAACCTAGACAGGAGACACCACTAAAATAATTTATTTTTCCAATGTTTTCTTGTTCCATCTAGTTTGCACTACAAAATGTTTTAAAATAGCAACTATACATATTTTGTGCTGTATGTGGTCAATTCAAGCACATTTCAGCAGGTTTTAAGATAAATGTGAAGTGATTTGATGAAAACATCTTGAAACGTCTTAAAATGTGTCATTGCCATAAAAAACAAAAGCATGTATTTTAATGTGTTTTTCTAACTACGGTTAGATGAAAAGTCAAATCTGTGGTTATCTTACCCATATACAGCCTTCACATTCAAACATGTTGCTTATGTTTTGGATTTTAATGTACATTTCCACACCTGTCAATAATGTCATCTTGTTTTCTGGTGAACGAACACAAGGTCGGAAGATAATTGTACCAAAATAAGTTCTGAAGGACTATCCGTGGGTTGCACATAATGTATATGAAAAAGTTCTTTAGACTTGGAAAGCGGTGTTTGGAGAGCGTGAATACTGTGTTGAAAATGTCTTTAGGAAAGTTACCGGCGTCGAGTTCAGATGTTAAAGATAGTCAAAGATTGTATAGCCTATTTATTGTATGTGTGTGTGTGCATACATTCCAGTCTGGTGTTTTCAAAGCCAGAGGTAGTAAACTATACTCCAGCCAATGAAAAAAAACTTAAAGCTGATTTAAGGTTTATTCTACGGCAAAGACCAATTTGGATCTTGTTGCCTGACAACTGGGTGTGTGGCATAGCCTTGTGCACTGAACTCTACCTCTGCAAAGTTTTATTCTTACGTATTCTCCGATATTCTTTCCTTTCCTTTTTTTTTCCCCCTTGCTTTTTATTTTTTTCATTTTTTAGAAATTCTGCTTCAATCCGAAAGTGTTTAGCATCAAATTACTGCCATAGACGTTATGTTTTACTTTTTCTCTTCTCATCTTGAACAATTTGTCTTAATGTATAATTCTGTGAGTACTGTGTTGCTTTCTAGTTGTCACTGTAGCTATATTTTTTCATGGTCATTTATTTGTCTTTCCCATTCTCCGTTCTCCAAACTCAGAGCTCTGTGCTCTCTTCTAATCCCTCTTTTTTACGCCTTACTCTGTGTGTATGTTTTTAACCATCATTTTACAGTTCTTTTTCTCTTCTTAAGCAATGTTTAGGAAAACCTGCACAAGAATTAAACTTTTAAACCTTGCAATAACACCTGTGTTTGTGTTTCCTGTTGGAGCGCCATGGTCCAGCTAGCATAGTTCTTACTCTGCGAAAGTTCTCTGATGTATTATGAATGCATGATTTGTACACATATTTTTCGCTCTCTATCTCTCACTCTCCCCCACACAAACACCAGAAGACAAACAAAACAATCAGTGTTGGGAACCAAATCTGCAGTCTATGTTCAGTCTATATACCATGATGATTAAAAGAGACTTACTAGTGGAAGACGACACGGTAAATCCTTACCATTTGACCAGGACTTGTAGTGCTAAGGGGTAATCTATAGACACCCTTACCATTGTACTTGAGAACTTAATACAGCAATTTAGCATGAGTAATCTGGGAGGCGTGCAACTCTGCCATAAGGACAACCTCCAGCACCAAAATATC
Organism: Percopsis transmontana; assembly: GCA_025447815.1. Classification (NCBI taxonomy): domain Eukaryota; kingdom Metazoa; phylum Chordata; class Actinopteri; order Percopsiformes; family Percopsidae; genus Percopsis; species Percopsis transmontana. The sequence continues at coordinate 515,675 of JAOEHI010000013.1, forward strand.
TCTGCAATGCCAGGATGCCAGCGTGCCTTTGGAGGGGCGTTAAGAATAGACCTACAATGGGGCTGGCTCCCACCTCATGTCTTCTGTTGTCTAAGGACAGAATAGTTGTCCCTGCGGCAGGGGCACAGTTAAGACGACCATTCAGAGGGTTCACTCTGGAATCCTTTACAGACCTGGCGAGACCTAAATGGCTCAGCCTGGGCTTTATCCACCGGGCCTAGACAGAGACGTCTCCTGAGAGAGATATGAGGTTTCTGGCGGCTGTTTGAAGCCCTCCATTGGTCGGTCCGTCTGTCTGCCTGCCTGCCTGTCTGCCCTGGAGGTCAACGTGTGATTGGAGGTTATTTTGCGGCTCAATTCAAGGCAGGGAGGAGAAAAGAGCAGAAGGTGGTGGTTTCAGACCGGTGCCTGGGGTGGAGAACTTGGCAGCACCCTCAACGGTAGTCATGAACGGGCCGAGTGCCTCAGAGATCGTTTTCCTCTCCGTCAATCACAGCATCACATTAATGGGTGAGTTCATTCAGACCTATTGTACCTTATGCATGCATTACATCTGTATGTATACTTAAGATTACTATTTATTATATAATTGGCTAGTATTTAATTATTATTGTGATTATAAATGCCATAGCTTAAGTTAAATGCAATTAATGTTACACTGTAGTGACAGAATTGAGTGGTCTTATGACTGTTGATAGAATAGTGTTGTTTTTTTTTTGTGGGAGAGTCCTTTGACCATTATTTATATATCTATCTATCTATAGATAGATAGATATATCTCACTTATAACCACTTCAACCAAGCTCTCAAAAGAAAAAAGCATTGGCATATTTCTCAGCTGGCTTTGATAACCTTGACTTGAATTGAATGAGGTAGTGATCAATACCCTTCAGTGAAGGCAACCACCCACCGTCCCCTCTGCCTGCCTTGCAGGGAAGGTGTGGCTCATTGTGATGATTCTCCTTCGCATCCTGGTCCTCCTGCTGGCTGGCTACCCCCTCTACCAGGACGAGCAGGAGCGCTTCGTGTGCAACACCATCCAGCCCGGCTGCGTCAACGTGTGCTACGACCTGTTTGCGCCTGTTTCCCCGCTCCGCTTCTGGCTGGTGCAGCTCGCCATCCTGTGCCTCCCCTACGCCACCTTCGTCTGCTACGTGGTCCACCAGGTGTCCTCGGACCTCCGCGCGGATCTGGACGCCCCGTCGAGGAGGACGCCCACCCCTGCGGCGGCGGCGGAACGGTGGCGGGGGGGTTTCGCCGGGGCATATGTCCTCCACCTACTCCTCCGTATCCTGCTGGAGGCCGGGTTCGGGGCGGCCCACTACTACCAGTTTGGCTTCTCCGTCCCCCGGAGGTTCCTGTGCCAGCAGCCCCCGTGCACCACCCTGGTGGACTGCTACGTCTCTAGGCCCACCGAGAAGACCGCCATGCTCCACTTCATGCAGGCGGTGGCGGCGCTGTCCTTGCTGCTGAACGCTCTGGACCTGGTCTGCGCCGTCAGGCGCTCGGTGAGGCAGAAGAGCGGGAGGAAGATGGTGGTGCGGAAGATATATGACGAAGAGGAGCGGTATTTCCTTGCCGCTGCTGCTGACAGCCCGGCCGTAGACACCCGCACCCCGCTGGGCCATCAGGACCTGGGGGGGGAAGGCGCTCACGCGGGGAACTTCCGGAAGAGGGTGGGCAGCAAGGGGTCTTCTGTAGGAGGGGGAGCGCTTGGTTTCGCTCAGGGGCCTCCCTGCCTGAAGCTCTCCGTCCCTGGCTCCCCCGTCTCTCTGCCCTCAGGGGCCCCGGACCCCAACAGCAACGGGAACAACGGTTACTCCGCAGCCCACGAGGAGCCCCCCGAAGCAGGCGGGAGTGAGACCGCTCTCTGCCCGCCGGAGCCCTCGGTGACTCCCAGATCCATCCGTGTCAGTAAACGCAGCCGCCTCAAGCCGCCGCCCCCGCCTAGACGGGACCCCGCCTTGTCTCTCGGGGGTGCCGTGGGGTCCGTCCGCGACATCGCCGCGGCAACAGCGGTCTGTACGAGGAGGGTGGGCCAATACACGCTTGTAGAGTTGACTAGTGGCGTGGAGCTACAGGACAACAATGACGGACATGAGAAGAGGTCTGAGTGGGTGTGAATGGCTGTCTCTTCATTTCCTGGTGGGCCGTCTGGAGAGTGGAGAACTCCCGCAGGCCAATCTGTCAGATGGCCTGAGGCCTCCTGCTGGCCTGTTGACGGCACCGCGTGGGCCATGGGGGGAACTAATGGAAAGCACCGTTCACAGGGTTGTTTAGATGGTACATTGAGAACACGTTGCCTGAGAAGAATGTACAGTACGTCAGATGAACAATTCAATCGTGAGCGCTCAGTCTCTTGTCCAAACAGGACCCCACAGCCTTAACTAAAGTGTCCTTAACCAGAGCTCAACCTTGAGGAAGTCTAAAAGAGTGGAGCCCACCTGTCTCTCCCCTTGTTAGTTTTACCCCCTCCCCCCCTCTCCCTGCCTTATAAACAAAGGCAGACCTTGACCTGTCCCGTGTGTATGTCCACCCCCACCAAAGCACACACACTGGTACATGATGAAAGCAGGGTGGCCCATCGACAGGCGTTCCTCTCGTGGCCTTTAGGCCCTCTCAGATGGCTTTAGACTGAACTTTGGGTATTAGAGGTCAGGTGGAACCGAGATGCCATAATCTCCAACCCACCACCCCCTCCCAGAAGCTCACATGGGCCCACGAAGCAATTACGCTGCCCAGCAGGGCTCTGTATTTATGGGGACGGCTTGTCACTCTATTTCAGGGCCTTGGGGAGCTTAGGAGAAACACACGCTTTGCCGTCCACTGACACTGGAAACGGAGCGCTCGGTGACCCAAAGCTGTGATGTCGGTTGGTCTTCTGGGATACACTACTGTACTTATTAGTCATATATCGAACGTTCCACAAGGTATAACATTGACAGTAAAAAGTATTCTCTGCTGTTCTTGGAGTATTCGATAATTTTAATATAGTTCTCTCAGTTGGATGGTTCATTATTTGAGGTACATGAGGTAACTTAATAGATTTTGTCTGTGACTAATTGGTCCTACAGTCATTTGCATAAACCCACTTTATTAACAGCAATCAATTCAGAATATGTTTAATGTATTTTAATGTTTTATTTACATTTACACTGTGTCCATAAATACTTAGTACTTGTGTAGCTGCTAAACCTGAGTTCTCTTCCTGAATTTCATGTTGTTATTATTCCCAACATGAAATCCTCATTCTCTGTGCCGATTATTGTGCGTTTAATGCCTGTAACCCCGCTGATGAGGAGAGAATCCAGCAGGCCGTGGTGAATCAGTCACGGCATTGTTGTGCAGCTTTGCGGCTGGTGTCTGTGTTAGTGGATAGCTCTGGTCTTCATTATTCCCTTGCTGGCCTCTTGGGGTCTCTTCAAACGTGACAACAAAGCTAATACCGCGATAGCTCACCTATCTGAAGAGGTGCTAATACGCTCTGTCATTTCAGTGTGCGTGTGAATGGGCTCCAGAATTAGCCTGTTGCTGATTCCAAGTTGTTATTGGCGTTTGTACTCTCTTCTCTAGACAAGGTTATTAAATGTAGGTATAGGTAAATAACTGTTTGCATTGTTATCTGGAAATGTCACTACAATGATGACCTACTTTGACCTACCTAATTTTACTGCCTTAAAATGCATTTAATATAAATAGTAGCTTAGAAACCCCCGTGCTCTGTCACGCACACAACCATAGAACTATGCACACAACACGGAGTGTCGTTTCGCGGGAAGACAGAATCGAAGGAATGTTTTGAAAACCGTTTATACTGGAGGACCAAGATCATGTTTTGTAATGCAAAAGGGCACCCTTGCTTCATATGCCGGTGTATTTATATTACTTTGCTTATTTGGTTTTCTTTAGACTCACAGATCCTTCTGTCTTCTGTCCCTACGAGCATGTTTAGTTGGTTACGTTTTTTAGGGTTTGGTTCTGCACCCTCTGATCCTGCGGTGTACCCTGTGGGAATAGGATCCAGTCCCACAGTACCTCTCTGGTTTTCTACCATTTTTATGTTTGGGACAAAAGAGTAGAGGTAATGTACTTAAAGATAACGCAGCTATTGTTTTCAATCCACTCATCTCATGCAATCACATACGTACTTAACTAAAATAGCATGCTTCCCTCTAGTGGCAATACATGTGAACTGCTGCCAATTTTTTTCCCCGGCTTGTATCCAACACATAGGCCCACTCGCATTCACGTTATAATGGCGATGTGTCATATAAAACACGTTTCATGAATATATATAGATAATATAATGGCTGTTAGGTTAATCCAATAATACTGAGCGTCCGAAGATCAACAACATAAACCCCGATGTAGCACCCTCTTCTGGCCACATCAAGTATTACCAAATTATGAAAAAGTAAATATACAGTACAACCCCACACAATGAAAGACGTACTTTTTACAGTTAGAAATGTCGTATAGGGTAATTACTAATAGAACGGGTAGGCCAACACTTCACTACTATATCATGAAATAAAGAAAATTATAAGTTACAGTATCTGAACTGTTCTCACTAACTTCCTTTAACAATGTCAACTGTTCACACGTTGTTTGGGTGTAGCGTGTAAATCTGCATTAAACAGAAGCTTGTTTGGAATAATAAAAACTAAACAAGAGCACACTTACTTGTAGCCCTAAAGCATAATACCGTGTAGCCTATGTGCTTATAAGTTATTGAAAGTACTGTATGTTGACAGCACAACAAAATAATTCTGTCCTGAAGACCTCTCCTTGAACCTAAAGCCATAATTTACAAGCCCAAACTAAACTGCAACATTCAATGACGTCTGTTTCCCAGGGCGGCCATTACTGCGTGGTCTGACAGCGTGCAGAAGGGTACGGCTATAATATTTAAACATCTGGATTCTCAAAAAGCCACTTGGGAATATGAACAGAAACTCTGGGTCACGGCCCTTCCCCATCAATCTAAACCGTTACATTATCACTATGTAGAGATGATACTACTTTAATCCCTGGCATTGGTTTCAGTGATGAGCATTGAGGAAAACTGTCCTTTAGTTGAATGTCTTCAGCTTTAGCTCCTTTATTTAAAATATAAGTTCTTTATTCACCCTCGTCACACCTTTCACAATCTCAATCGATGTAGCATCAAATGTTTGTCGTAATATTCTTAATATTCTCTTAATGGTCTAATCATTTATAAATAAATAAAACATGAAGAGCACGCCTGCTCTCTGTTGGAATCTGTGAAGTCGTCACACTCACCTGGGTGGATTGGAGTAATCAATAGCATTAATAACCATGACCTTCTGCTCTATTGTGCCTGTTTCTTCATTAATATTGGATAGGCAGTCGTGTAGGAGCGCTCAACCAGACCTGAAAGAACATCAGTGAACAGTAAATGTTAAATGCTAGGCTGCCGAAGATGATTGGGAACTCAGACAAGTCAATCAGAGCCACGTTTCGGATCCCTCACCAGTTGACGGATTGGAGAGGACTTCTTCTGCATTCATTGATGGCAGTCAGGTGTGCAGTGTGAAGTTTGGTTACTGTAACCCGCTGAGTTGTGAAAGTGATTATCATATTGTAATATTATCTTCCTTTATGGATTAAGATGTTAACAATAGTAAAACCCATTCCCAGTAGGGGTTTTTCCCCCATAATATTTTAAAAGTTGACATATGGTGGACAAGGTTATAGTAATTGTGATGCTAACATTAAGATAAGATGGGATTCCTCTATTTGTCACTGAGTACAACAAAATTGAGTGGCAATCCTGTTTAAGTTGAATTAAGTCAACATTAAGTCAAATGTAAATTCCCAGAAGATACAACTAAACCATTGAGAGTTGAGAAGCCCGAATGGCAGCCCTCAATCAACAGAACACGTCAGGACATGCGTGTTTTAAACACAATGCGTGTTTTAAACACAACATTGCTGACTGACATCATCAACATTATGATGGATATTTTGTTTGTGTGTGAAGCCTCTTTTAACGACCTTCCCAAGGTTATTCATACTTTCTCCAATTTGGGTTTGTGACCTTTGCGATGGAAACAGATTGTCCCCCTGATAATTATACAGTGTTTAACAGCCAAGTCAGGACATGCTATTTACGTGCCCATCGAGTTTGTTCATGGCCAAGGAGCAGGGATGGGTGTGGAGACTTGGAAGGGGTGTTTATGGGGAAGCAGGTGTGTGTGGTGTAAAATGTATTAGTTTGGCAGACGTTTGAGTAGCATAGATATCAAGCAGTATACTCTCAAAGTAATGTCGCATTTATAATCAGCTTTCACGACCAAGGTGCGTCTGTATGTTGCTCTTCTTACCACTAGGTGGGAGTATAAATTCACGTTACTTCCACTGGATTGTTTGGAGCCAAATCGGGCGCTTTACTCACTATTAGTAAAATGTGAGTAAAAAATGCTCCAAACTCTTAACAAAAAGAACTCTTCTGGAAATCACCTCTATCTATGTTTTGTCTGTGACTTATGAACTATAAATGTGAGACAGTGACCTACCAGATACCTATAGCTTTAAATGTAGCTGACACCATTTTAAAATGACAAACACTAATGTTTAATAACTGCCAAAATGACTAAACTCAAACATAAAATTGTTTGGAAACCAAACAATTTTAAGTTATGGACCTCCACAGAGGGGGCTTGTTTTGTCTTTTTTAAGTTATCACTCACTTTGCACGCCTGGCATTTTAGCAAACAGCAGTAATGCTGCTCCACAGCTGCACAGCTCTGAAAAGAGGCTTGTAAGGTTACGTCTCCTGTCTGTAGTGTAAAGGAATAATGCAGTTTGCTACAAAGGCTACTGTCGCCATTGACCGGCAAATCAAAGGCATTTCTATGCTGGATTACAGTGTATCATCTTATGTCAGTGCATTGGTTTAATTGGGACCAAACCAGATACATTTGTTGCACACAAAAAAAAAAAAACACCTCACTAAGGGGGTCCTAAGATGTGAGATCATGTGAAGAGACCACCTGTGGGGCATTCATTGGCATTTCAATATCATTCACGTCAAGGCCCCTGAACCCTCATACAACTCCAGTTGTATGAGAGATGTTTCAATTCAACTATTGGAAAGAAATAAAGAAATCAGACGCAGGGGCTGAGGTAGGTTGAGCGCTGACAAGCGAAAGCGTAGGGCCCAAAAAAAAAAAAGCTCTTTTAATTCTACAATGTCCATCAAAGAGCACAACGGTCACAAATGGGGACATTTAAGAGAACCTAGCTTGGCACATCAGAAAGACACTCCTTACACACACCACCTTTATTCTGAGCTGGTTAAAAGGGACACATCAAAGTCGCCGCAGATGAAAAGGGCCTGTTCCCTGCATTTATACTCCATTCACCCTGTCCCTCTTTTACTAAATTAAGAAAGCGGGCCTCGGCAGGCATGTGAAGAGGACTTTAACAATTATGGAGATGTTCCAGTTCAACCCCTGCCTCTAATTAGCGGTCTCTGGTGGTTAAAGGGGCTCACTTTTAGCTGGGAATCTGAAAAAGCTGCTTTTCGCTGCTGCCATCCTCAATATGGTGACCACAAAGAGCCACAAAATATGCCTGGCCTTCTAAAACACACGAGTGTATGAGACTCCCTGGTTAAAAAACACTGAGCGGTTACACAGAACTTGAGATTTATCAAATGTTTTATTGTCAAAATAAAGTTAATATTTGTTTTGTCACAAAAAAAAGACATCTACACTTTATACAAATGTACAATAGCTTATAAAGTTCTTCTTTTATACACAAATTTACATGTTTGTACATGGCAATTTATATAAATACAAGTACAAAAAACATGACCCGTAAAATAGTTGGGCACTATCAAGGCTTACTTTAAACCATCTTTGACGTGATTGAATTACAGCCTATAATGTTATCTGTCTGGCACTACTTAGATATAATATTAAAAACAACAAAATTGTCAAATGCTCTTGGTATGAGACAAGTTGGGAACAAACTTGTTTCTTTGCCTAAAGGTATAGCCTACAACAAGTGATGCCCAAGATGGCGTACAATGCTTCAGCCTGCACCTCTAATACATATAAACAGGGAGGAATTAACCTGTTGAAATGCCAGGTACATTGTCTCAACCAACTCCCCAACAGCTCTCCGGCGGAGAGCCCATCTACAGTTCATTACTATGCTAATAGCTCAGATGGGTTATCTCCCCTGACAATTAGCTGTCCCCCATAAGCTGCTTTTCAAACCTGGGACAATGGCATCTGCTTGGGGCAGGACACGGAGCTGGCCGTGCCCGACCTCCACGTCAGTCCCGTGCTCACGTCACTGTACATGGAGCCGCTGGTGCCTTTGCTGCCCCAGCAGCAGCGCGTGCAGAAAGTCCTCCACGAGTCCAGCGTTTTGCCCGACCATATCCACACGCCCGACGTGATGCCCACCAGAAGGCACATGAAGTACTTCAACATGAAAACCGCGTAGTCCGGGGTTTTGCGGTCCTGCTCCAACAAGCAGGAGCAATTGTGGGTTATCTCCCAACTCTGTCTGTTGTGCTGCTCGTAAAAGTAGCAGGCCACTATGATGGTGGCGGGGACGGTGTACAACACCGTGAAAATGCCTATCCTGATCATCAGCTTCTCCAGTTTGTCCGTTTTCGTGCCGCCCTGTTTGATAACGCTGCGTATCCTGAACAGAGAGACAAATCCCGCCAGGAGGAACATGGTGCCGATGAATAAATAAATGACCAGGGGGGCTAAAACGAATCCTCTCAGATTGTCCAGGTTCTGGTTGCCCACGTAGCAGATGCCCGCCACCGAGTCCCCGTCCACGGAGCTCAGGGCCAGGACGGCGATCGATTTCATGCTGGGTATGAGCCAGGCGGCCAGGTGGAAGTACTGGGAGTAGCTGGCGATCGCCTCGTTGCCCCACTTCATCCCCGCAGCCAGAAACCAGGTCAGGGACAGAATGACCCACCAAATGGAGCTGGCCATGCCGAAAAAGTAAATAAGGAGAAACACTACCGTGCAGAGAGCCGGGCCGGTGGTCTCGTAGTGGATGTGCTCCACGTCGTACTCCCGATTACACGCCACCTTCTCGTGTCCCGCTATGAGGCGGACTATGTAACCGACAGAAACAAACATGTAACAAGCTGAGAGAAAAATTATAGGTCGCTCTGGGTACTTAAACCGCTCCATGTCTATCAGAAAAGTGGCGACGGTTGCGAAAGTGGAAACAAAACACAACACAGACCACAGTCCTATCCAGAAGGCAGTAAAAGTTCTCTCGTCCTGCGTAAAATATGGGTTATGGCAAGGCATAGCGCAGTTGGTAATCTGTCCAGTTTTTACTCGGTTGTACAGTGGATGCCGGTCTGTGTTTACTGGCACCATTGGAGCAAGACACTTACATCCCGGCTCACAGGGAGAGGTCGGGGGCTTGTATTTCCCCGGCACACTGGGTCGATTATGTCCAGGCTTATTCTTGTGCGGATTAAAAGACTTGCTGGGTAGGTTGGTCGGCTTAGACAGGACCGGGGAAACTGTGGTGGAGTCAGTCCTATTGTAGTCCATGCACAATGTGTCCGGGTTGCCTTGAACGGGCAGCAGGTCGCACTTCATTCTGTCCGGCCAGGGGAAGCCATACTGCCTCATGAGGGGCGCACAGCCAGCCCGGGCTCTCTCGCACACGCTCCGGCAAGGCGGCAGTGGTTTCTTATAGTCCTCCAGGCAGATAGGAGTGTACATGCTGCAGAGAAAGAACTTCAGGTCAGGGGAACATTGGATTTCAACCAGGGGCCAGAACTGGTGCACCTCCAGCCCCGCTTCGTCTTGCGTGTCATGGTTGAACTGGTTGGGCATGTAAGTGTAGTTGTAGCCGATCCCCTTGCACAGAGGCACGGCGATCTCCTGGCAGGTGATCTCCTTCGCCGTGGTGCCACTGGATCTGGGCAGGATAGCGAGAGAAAGGAGCAGGTAAATCCCCAACAGGTCGTACTCCATCCTTTGGTGCTTCGTGTTCCCGTCCTGCTTTGGCAAACAGCAGCGTACAATTCCTCTCGCTTTCTGTTTTTCACCTGTGCGCCCAGACGAATTAGATCTTGTGCAGCGAACCCATCTCGGTTTACTTATCTGGCACCGAGTTGCAAGCAATTTGCAAGCCGTGTTTACTTTCAGCAGAGGTGCGGAGAGGAGAAAATAGCTTTCAGCCGAGCAGTCAAGATGGCTGAGGAGAGGTAGCGAATCTACCTTATAATAGAAGCTGCCTGCTATAGCTACACCAGCTGCCTACAAATCACTACACGTTCTCCAATCAAAACAAATATCTGATGTGGGCCAATGCGTTAGGAATGCGTGCCTTCTTTCTTGAAAACACAACGACTACATTCGACTACATTCGGTACGCCCGTTAGTCCGTTCTGTATCCCATACGAATCGTGGCGACGAGACGCCGCGGTGAATATTTGTACCAGCGCCTCTGTAGGCACGCCCACTAAACCCACTCCTCTAATCACAACACAGCAGGGGCGGTACCTTGGGCTGAGTAAATCGAGTTTACTTAAGATTTCCCCTCATTTTCTATTGACAGACGGTATGGTGAAAACAAATTAGAGACCTTTGTCGATCATTTGCCTTTAGGCCTGCTCATTTACAAATATTTGTACGCTTATAATATTGCAAAATGAAAACGTTCGCTGCTCTAGACTGAAAATATGTCATGAATAGTCCCACACGTCTAACGTGTTAAAAAGATAACACAAAAGCTGTAACACGTACACCAGCCATGCATACAATTTAACTAGGGACAGTCTATTATTCTTTCTGAGAGGCATTTTGTTAAGTTGGTTAATTTGGGCATGATAAGGCTACCCAGGGAGCTGTCTGTCCTTGTGAAAAGCTTTTTTATTTTTTAAATGAGGTGCTAATGTTTCGTTTAACGCTTGCATAGGGCTCCGCGGGAGGCGTAATTGCGCGAGAGGCAAAGAACAAGCAGCACATTGAGCTCAAACATTGGCAGGACAGAACTCATACAACCCCGAATTTAGTTATTAAGAAAAAGACACAAATAACGAACAGCACACATTAACATGCAAAACCTAATTTAAGTGTGGCCAAGCCTACTAGAGGTCTGAATCAACAAAGCTAAAAGAAAAACTATTTTTATGTTTATTATTATGTGGTTCATTAGACCTACTGATCGACAGTTAAGCAGTATTAAATTCAGTCTCAAAGGTGATTTAATTTCCTTAATGATAGACAGGATTATCTTTTCAGGAAGCTACATTTTCCTCCCCCTCCCCCAATGCAGACACACTTCAAGGCAGATATAGTACGTATGTACATATGCTACATAGTGTACAAACATACATCCATAGGCCTACATTCTGTTCATACATACTGTACATACTGTACATACTGCACACCAAAACAAAGAGCTTCCTCAGCTAAAAGTTAGCACATTGGGGTGCTCGGGGGGGTTGTCTGCGGTTTCACAGTGCAAGAATGATGCAAAAGAGCATGTCTTTCTCCCAATTCCACACTTCCATCCACTAATAAAGTCACACTGTGTGTGGTGGAGTTTTTAGTGCACCGCTGTTGTGTTTGGACGGGAGCCAGGTCTTTATCGTGTGAGAGACAGCTTCTCAATGCAGCCCGGCAAGCAAACTGTACCGGCACAAAATAATCCACAGCAAGCTCTCTCCGTGGCTGGAATAACACGTGCAGTAAGTTAGAGAATGGAGTCTTTTAATGGTTGGCGTGTGTGTGTGTGCGTGTGCGTGAGCCCGTATGCGTGTACATGACTGTTTATAAAACAATAATAATCACTTGCATTTGAGATGTGTAGAGAGAGAGAGAGAGAGAGAGAGAGAGAGAGAGAGAGAGAGAGAGAGAGAGAGAGAGAGAGAGAGAGAGAG
>JAOEHI010000013.1:530372-542229 GCA_025447815.1 Percopsis transmontana
TGCGCGAGTGTGTGTGCGTGGGCGTGTGGTTGCGTGAGAGAGCGAGCGATAGCGAGAGAGAGAGCGAGAGCGAGAGAGAGAGAGAGAGAGAGAGAGAGAGAGAGAGAGAGAGAGTATTCCCCTATCTGATTGGACACTGGCTGGGTTTGGAACACGATGCAAGGAAACGCAGACTCCCTTTGAAATATCTAACGCACCATTTGCAATTCTAAACATCTCGGTTTACGTTTACCCATTGCCAATTCGCACGCATGTGTATTTCCCTCCCCCCGTAGAGTCCGAACTCAATATGCTTGAGTGCAATTTCCTTATTTCGTACAGAACATCCTATGTGCTGTAAGCAGACAAGAGAGAGAGGTATTAGATACAGAGAGCGATTTAGGAAAGTCACCCCCTCCAAAACCATCATAATTCACCTTCAAAACTGTCCTGACAGGAAGCAGTAAGCTACTGTTCCCAGCAACCAAACCATGAATCATAGCTGCAGAATCAAATTGGCAGGAAAAGTACTTGCAAAGGTTTACAACACCAATGGTGGACACCTGCTAGACTCTTAAGTATAGGTCTAATGCAGGAGGACTTCACCGGTGGCAAGGATTTATATTTCAACAGAATAACGCAAGGGCGGGGAAGAATGTAACCTATTTTTACACCCACCTCCCCTTTTCTGTTGTAAAGTTAAATCAATATAATTGTATTTTCCTAATACAGTATTTGGGGTTCTCATTTCATTTGGCATACCAGCATAATGTAATAGAAACATAAATAATATAAAAAGGAAGACATGCTTTAGCAATTTAGTTTTGTTTAGGTTAGCATGTGATTGCCGATTTGAGTCATTGGAATTCCTGGTGCTTGTGTCTACGAGACACGAGCGCTCACTCACTGCAGGTGTGAGCCAAACAGACAAGCTGTCAGAATCACTATCTTTGGGACCTCATCTCGTTAATCCGCTAGATGGGAGAGCAGGTATTTTCCCCCCTGGAAAACTAGTACGCTCTCCTTGCTGCCCATGCTGAAGCCAGGCAGGCAGGCAGGCAGGCAGGCAGGCAGGCAGGCAGGCAGGCAGGCAGGCAGGCAGGCAGGCAGGCAGGCAGGCACACACCACTCATAGCCTGCAGTCATATCAGATCCAGCAGCCTAGCTGGAGTCAATATGACCGCAGGCTAAAACAGTGTGGAGCTGGTCCCCCTCAATCATACACCCAGTCGGGCAGAAAACACACCAGCCCCATCGTCCACACACACACAGACACACACACACACACACATATTCAAAACTCCTTCCTCCCGACGCCTTTCTCGTCCACCTCTTTGACCCTTCTCAAATCTTTCGCCCCCTTCCTCCTATTCCCCAGTTACATCTCTCTTTTTCTTTTACTCTACCCACAAGCCCCCCCCCCCTCCCCTCACCTCCCCTCCCCACCCTTCGCTCTCCTCTCATCACTCCAAGTCCCACTCCCCGACAAGGTTTCTTTCTGTTTCCTGGGCAGTTGGCTGTGTTGTTTTTGTTGTTGTTGTTGGTGAACATCCAGATTCTGACGTGCACGTCGATGGTAAACATGTCCAGTCCTCCTCTCGCTGGTGACACCGCCAGGGCTGTTGTTGGGGAGGGGGTGTGTTTGGGGTGCAGGAGGGGTACGGAGTTAGGTGCCGACAGGGAAAAGTGGCTTTCTTCACGTGCCTCACCGCTCATCAAGGGAGTTTACCCATGATGCAGCTCTCTTGAAGAACTGTAGAGAAGTTCAATCGCAGCAATTTGGGAGGAATGATCATTAGGAACAAACAGAGCTCTGGTAGTCCTTTAGTAGCACTTCAGTAGTCCTCTGTAGTAGTAGAGTAGTAGATCCTCTGCACGGAGGATCATCGGCGTATTCGTGCAGGTGCCTCCCAGGTGACTTCACGACCGAATGAACCAAAAATGTGTAAAATCTAAAAAACAGCCACAATATTTTACCACGTTCCATCTCAACTCCACTAATAATTCAATCATCATTAATAGTTAAACTCCACATTCGTGTTGCTCTATATTTTTTAAAGGACCTCTCACACGGAATCACTCCTGTTTTGCGTGCCTTTTTCTCTTCAATAACATAAATATTTAAGGTAGGCATTTCAGGAAAAGTGAGCGACTGCATATGGAAAATCTTCCCCAAGCTGAGCGTCGGTTCGACATCTCAAAGCGAATGTGTTAACACACACAGATCTAACGGGGTGTATAACCCGCCGTCGTCTGTTTATTCCACGTTCCCACTGGCACAAGACTCCTGATAGAGGCTAAATATTCTTTTTTTCTGTTCTGATTTGACTCCAAAACAACTGCTTCAGTTGCATTTCCCTTCATGCACTGTCCAGAGGAGAAACCCCATGTTGTTTTGAGGCGTGTCACAAATTCACCATATTGTTAAAATAATGCAAAAGTAAGTACTATAGTACAATCCTTTGTGGGAAATCTATACTGATTATTGATGTGTGTGCTATGTTAACATTTCTACCTATATAAATGAAGCCATTCTAGAAATACATTTATCAGGTAAACAAGGTACCAAACCTTTAAACTGAGATTGGAGGTTTTTTGATGTTCTACCTCCGTCACACACGTATGTGGGTAAGATATAATGTCCCTGCTGTATACAGGTATAGGCTTCCTGGATTCGAGGTCTACCTTCCCTGCCATTAACAAAGGCTGGTTTAAGCTCCATAAGCAGCCGATCTGATAGAGAAAGAAAAATGTAAAAATGTGTTGGATGATTGCTTTACAGAGCTGAAGCACAAATGCAAATTTCGCTGTCATCTTTAAGTATGTGATCGATCCATCTATGTTGAGATGAGTGGCTTATGGCGGCATCCCAGGGCCTCTCATTTTAATATTTAATGTGCTGCAAAATTGTAATAGCTAAATTGATGGTGCGCACTTTGCCGTCCTTTTGTTAATTCGCTCTCTTAAACCGTTTGCTGGCCGAGAAAACAAAACAAAACAAAAAGTCAGTTAATTCTACGATACTTGATGTGACATGCATTTGTATAGGGATGGAGACAATCCGGGAACATTTTCATTTTCAGCATCAAATAGGAAAAAACGTAGCCATGATAATTAGTGTGCCTAGCTTGTGTGTGCGTGTGTGTGTAAACCTGCTTAAAAGGACTTAAAAAATCCCTGAGGAAAACACAGTCGTGTTTTTTACGACACCTCGCCAGTCTCTCACCTGTCACTCAGCATTAAGGGCTGTTTTGCCTGTTGTATTTTTCTTTTGTAATCTAAAGCGCCATTTTTCTAAAACGATTCCGCTAATTACTTTATTTAATCACACGATAGTGAAGGAATTATTTCTGTAGCCTGGAGGTACTTTTGAACCTTTAACAATAGCTCTTAGAATATCAGTTTAAGAAGAAGTGGGGGGGAACTCTTTCATGGTTTTATCCTGGAGACCCTTAAATCAACACAGTTGAGACACACTTTCATGTGGACCGTTTCGGTTGCGCTGGCATTCCACCTGAGGACAATCTGAAAACCATTGTAATTAGTGTGGCTGTAGATTACCCATTAAAAACCCTGTGCATGAAACGACGGTGACTAATATTTAGCAGTCCCACTCACCAAACAAAGTGTTTCATCTCTTCCTGGCTAACGTCACTACCAACTTCAACACAGTCACACACACACACACACACACACACACACACACACACACACACAATACTGTACTGTCCAACTTAGTTTCCAACCCACACCTGTTCCTTTCCAACACTGCATACACACACACTCTCTCTTCTTTCCCATTCTGAATCAGCCAAGCTCAGGGCAGCAAATGGTCTTTGAAAGTACAACAACAAAAAAAGATGATGATGGCATCGGGGGTGGGGGGTGGTAGTCAAGAGAATCAAAGTGATTTCGGCAGAATGCTTACTTTTCAGAGGCCGCGGCGCAGTTGAACTGAGCGGGCCCGAGTCCCCCGTGAAAAGGAAAACGGAGACAGCCTGAATGCAAATTAAATCCCCCCCCCCACCCCTCGCTCCTGCAAATATTGTCTTAGCCATTAGTGCGGGCTCGACTAGAAAGGAGTGGTCTCACTCATTGTCGCTCGGCCAGGGAGAAGTCAGGGAAGAATTCTATTCAACAGCCGTCTTGGGGGCTCGTTGCACTTGGGAGCCTGTTTGGTACCATTCAAATGCCACAGACCGTGGCAACAAAGAGAGCTTTCAGCGTACCTCACTGTAAAAGCTTGTGAAAAAAAGGAAGAAAGCAGTGAAGGGGTGAGGTGGTGATGGTAATGTGTGGCAGAGCTGGAAAGTTTTTTTTTTTGTTTTTTTTTACGTTTAGGTCCTGGTGGACCGAGGGCCTGGATGTTGTTTTTAATTGCCCCATTTATTTTTCTCGGTGGGAGACCGGGACACTTTGCCGAAGCTTGCACGGACCGCCTTATAGTGTGGCGTGTGACGGCCGGAAAACACGCATACACACAAACACACACACACACACACACACGCGCTCTGCCGCCCATGCGTGCACGCACGTTGTAATGCACAAACGCACGGGGAGGCTTGCACCGGACCGCTATTTGGCCCGTGTCTGTGGAGAGAGACGTTTCAGCAGAACACCCTACCTGTCTTGACTTCTGTGTATATTTATGCATTTAAAGACAACTTTACAGCCGGGCTGTTTTGTGCATTAGGTCTTCATGATGAAGTAGGTCCAGGTCCAGGTCCAGGTCCATACACACAGAAGGACCTCTTCTGGGCCTCTGCGCATGCTGTTATGCCCAGTTTGATGTGTCAACACTGATTTTCAGTATGGAGTTCAGATTCCATGGTATTCTGCTGAATTCATTGGCTCCACGGCCGACCGATCACAGATAAATGGTGTCGTCGGAGTGAAGCCTGCAAAGTTAAACCACAGCCACCTCACTAAACCCCCCCACAACCCCCGGATGACAAGAGTTATTAGCTATTACGGAGCGATTACAGTGTGCCCACATGCACTCGAGCAGAACTCAGGCAGAGCAGCAAGCATCAGGTTTGGGTTTGTGTGTGAAGGTGTTGAAGGGCGTGTGTGGAGAAAACAGAATTCCCTTTGGCATCGCACATTTGTTTTCACTGCGGTACTTACAGCTGCTTCAGAGCACGGGCAAGGAAGGGCTTGGACGAAGTACAACAACCAAATTCTTACTTTTCAAGGTTTTTTCCCTCCCTTCTCTTCTTTCGTGCTCTCCTCCTGTCTTTGGAGGTATGGCTCGGGGCCAGCCAGCTGTATAATCAAGCCATTCATTTATACTTTATTGACAGATGCTACTTCTTGCCGTGGTTGAGGGAGTACAGTTTGTTTTTCAAACCTCAGGGAAAGATTGAATTCCGTGGCAGGATGATATAGGGTTCGGAAGGCTTTGTTACTGTTGGACTGTAGCTGTACGGTATTGGAGGTGGAATGCAAACCTCAATTTTTGTCAAAAAGGGGGAAACCACAAGATTGAAAGACAAGAAGCACATACAGTAGAGACATATGGGGCCTGATGGGATACTGTAAACTAGAAGCTTTGAACAAACAGTTGGACCGTATCATCCCGCAGTCAAAGCATTGAGCCATATTCACCAAAATACAATTAAAGCACAGAGAATATTCATATACTGTATATTCATACATATATTCATATAAGTTTGCCAAGAACCTTGCCATACCTACTTCTTTCTGTTCCACAAATGTACAGTAAGTTTTCATGCCTTTTTTTTATCTTAATACTTGAATCCTAAATGGGATAATGTAGACATTGGAACTTGCACGTTCTCACAAATTCCTCATACGTGTGCCCAGCTCAATTTCTAAATCTATCTGTAGGAAACCAAGTCGAGTCAGGTACTATATGCAATAAAACAAATATCTACAACATATGAATGGGACATGATTTTTCAAAAGACAATAAATCAATAAATAAATTCATTCATTTTATCAAATCAATTTGATAAAATAATTTGATGCAAACAGACACAAAACATACATTAAAGGTACACTCCTCGGTCGTGTCATAGGCTGAGTGGGTGAAACTCACTGGTTTCAGCTTTCCCCACCCAACACACAAAAAGGCTTTTGGGAAAGTGAGGTTCTCATTTTGATGTTCTCAGCCAATGGAAGAACTGCAATTGCCCGCTAAATAAGTGTTTTTGCCAAATGCACCTCTATGTACACATTGCACCCAAAAAAAACAAAAACTAACATCACATGGCCAATTACACCAGTATTTACTTAAAATTATCTAAATATTATTACGTTTAGTTGCTTTAGGATGAGTGTATTGTACACACATTTCAGGCACTCCACATGAAGAGACATTGCATTTTGGACCTTAGCAACGACTAATAATGACTAACTATAATGAGAAAAATGTGTCTGGAGAAACCAGGAAACGGCATGTTGACATCTGTGTTTTTCCACTTAAGGTGAAATCCTGCCAGATGCAGGGAGCACCTCAAAACCACATCCACTATTCACCGCTGCTGTGGCCGCACAGTTACAGTTAAAACACAGTTACGCCCTCCTCACAGTGAGAGCAGAAACTGGGAATGGCGTCTAAATTGGATCATTTTGATTATTTACTTATTCCCAGAAATGTCCTGGGGTCACAGGTGTGTGTGGCAGAGACATCTGCTCATAAAACCAGGAGGTCTGTCGTTCCTCGTTCTGCCCTTCTCTCCTTCCCTCCAGCTCTGTCTCCAGCTTGCCTGCCTGCCGGCCTCGGCTGTTTCCCCTCCAGCAGTGACAGGATTATGTCTGACATGTTTAAGGAAGTGGCTTTGGCAGGGACTGTATGACGAGGCAGGCAATGACACACACACACACACACACACACACACACACACTCACACACACACACAGATACCTAGACAAACACACAAATAGACACTCACCTACAGTATGCTCACAAACATACCGACACGCACTGTACACACACATGCAAAAAAAAACAAAAAAAAACAAGCAGACACACAGGGAAACTTGTGTGTGTGTGCTTGTGGCACACACTCACGCACACACACACACACACACACAAGCACACACACACATTCCTCGTGGCAGCTTTTACTCAGTTACCTCGCACAGCGGGGACAGGTTTCGACGGCGCGCCTGTCCGCCGAGCCGGAGCTGAAATTAATCTGCGTGTAAACGGAGCAGGAGATGCGTCTGGGAAGCGTTCGAATTAACTGTGTTATCATCGCAGGTGTCAGGCAGACTGACAGGGGAGGGCTGGGGCTGTTGGTAAACCGATCGCCGTCGTTTGATTTGACTGAGGAATTAGCCACGCTTAGTTACATGGAAGGCTCCAGACAGGTGGGGGAGGTGGGGGAGACAGGGTATTTGTTTATAGCGGTACTGCCGGTGGTGATGGTGATTGCTGTAAAAGAGACCTTCGCTTGTCTCCCCAGAGCTCCATTAGTCTAGCCGTCTGCCAAGAACATGACAAACGACACGTCAAGTAGCAGGAGAGTAAATGCACTCTCCGGTGCTAGCTTAGCCTAGTGCGACTCATCCCCGACTGGGCCTGTCTACTGTTTCATGACAATGAAGCCAAATTCCTGGAAAATGACTTAATTGTGGGGTAGATTTCCAAATGATGATTTGAGCTAAAATTGACACACACAAAAAAGCAGTCAGGCTATCCCATTTAGGGATAGCCTGACTGAGAGTCTCTTTTCTCTTAATAGCAGATGATACATGTTGGAGCGAGAGAGAAATAGACAGAAGATGAAGGAAAGGGGATGAGAAAGACGGCAAGGAGAAAGCGACAGGAGACAAGAGGAAGAGAGACAGACGGACAGGCAAAGGGGGACAGAAAAGACGGGCGAGGAAGCGATACGGACCGGGGCGGTAACACCAGATACCAGGGTGGTTTTCCCAGGGAAGGACGATAATTGCAGGCAAACGTGTCCAAAGTGAGCGGCTGTCTACAGACTACATCCTGTATCCCAGAGAGAGAAAACAAATGGCAGGATCGGGCGCACCGAGACACGCTGAGGGCTCCTTGTACCTGCTTTTAAGTTGACATGCCCCTACATGTCAGTCCATCCGGCCCCCCGAAGCTTCACCCTTCTGTTTTTTTTTTTTTGTTTTTTTTTACAAAGCCACACCGTCGACATAGACGGGACACACTCTTACCATCCATCTTGTGAAGTTTTATAGAAGCCACAGGGCTGTAAATCAGCACTATATGATTGGTAGATGGTGAGAAGGAGGGGCTGATCACAGAAGCTCCGTCTGCCTTTGAAAATCCTTCAGTGCCGCTAACAGGTGTTTTGATTTATTTGGTTTGCGTTTGATTGAGCGGGGGAGCACTGCTTAATTTCACATGAAAGGTAACGCCCGTGAATATTTCTTAGGCTTGGCGTACGGGCCGCTTCGGGGAAGGGAAAACACACAAACAGTGGATTTTTCTCTAACACAGACATGTTTCCTTCCACAGCGCACCTGGGGTTGAAAACATTGTAAATGTACCCTTATGGAATTTGCAGAGTTCACTGACGATGCAGCTTTACACATAATGTGCCAGCTAAGAATGAGCTGGGAGGGATTTTTTTTGTTGCCGTTGTTTTTTTGTTTCTCTTTTGAAAAGCAACTCAGTAATGGCAGAGGAACAATCGCGACTGCACCTTCAAGCCGACTAGCGCTTATCTTTGCTCACGATGCAAAAACGAAGACAGGTGCGTTAACAAGAGGGCTTGTATTAGTACAAGTAAACGGAAGATGTCTTGCCTCTCACCTCCTGCCATACCTCTCTCTCTCTCTCTCTCTCTCTCTCTCTCTCGCTGTACGTGCTATTCAAGTTTTCCTCTGTGTGGGTCTGGACTCATGGTTCGCCATGTAAAATAAAAAGTAATTGCATGCTTTGGAAGTGAGCTGTGTTGTAATAGGTTGACTTTTTTCTCTCTGTTTTACAGCTATTATTCTTGGCGTTGTGTTTTATTTTATGATTTATACCCCAATAGTAATAGATTGTGGTCCTGGTTGATACCACAGCGCTGCGTTCAAGAAGAGTGTGTTCTCTGGCCTGTTCACCAGCGAGGCTAAAATAAGTGTTGGTTGTTATGGCTATTTGAACCCAGAGGCTGTGGCCTCTTCATTTTGTGGCTTCCACGAGAGATCCTGTTTTTTTATTCACTAAATATAATCCCCAAACAGCACTACCTCATCCTCTCATGGGCCTCTGTGCCATTGTACATGACGGACCAAGCCAAACGCGTGCATTTTTATATTTTGTTTTACCCCTTTTCACAAGGAAAACTGGACATTTTTACAGTACATTATTCACTGACTGACTTTCTACCGCTAAAGGCCAGGCGCTGCAGAAGAACTGGTGTAATCCATCATGTGAATCAGCTTTGGCCACATGCGCCATTCGCTCATTGGCCTCAAAGTGATTAATGGTGAGGAGACTGTCAACAGCCACTGGCCAATCACAACACTTGTCGCTTCCTTCCAGCATTTATTAATACATCACTCCTTCAAACCAAGCTCAAGAAAAGGCAAAAACGAGGGAATGAGAGGGGAAAAAAAGGCAGTCATAAAAGTACCAGCGATGTCATTCCACACTCTGAAAACACACTCAGTGCATAAAATGCATACGGCTATACGTGGAGGGGTAGAGAATAGTGTGCGCATAGGAGTGCGGTAAGAGGTGGAGTAGAGGAGAGTGTGAAACACTTGGGCGTGGAAGGCAGACCAAAACAGTAATGGCATTCTGGAGCCAAATCGAGTAGCGTAACCTTTAATAATGACAGCTGTATTTGAAAGCGCCCGACTTCGAAACTTGCCGCTACCTATTACGCGGTCAGTGCTGTGTCCAAGCACACGCACCGACAGCGCCTCATCTGTTTCCCACTATCGGTGGAGCGAGCGAGTCCCAGCCGCTCTTGGGGAGTGCAGACGAAAGTTGGCGGATGCGCGTTAAGTGGGCTGGGCCCCCCGGAGTACTGAATAATGAGTCCCAGTCGCGTTCGCTCAGGCGGGGTCGAGCGGCGGGGGGGGAATCTTCTGTCCAAACAACGGCCCACCGTCTACGTCGCGCGCCCCGAGCTCCTGTCATCGGCCCTCCACATTGTTTCTGAACAATTGCTGCTAATTTGCCATCTGGTTGTGTGTGTGTGTGTGTGTGTGTGTGTGTGTGTGGAGGGGGGGGGCACATTGTGCTGTCCCCATTAGGGAGTCCCCTTATTAAGGAGCCAGCGGTGGTCAGAGACAAATCACCAGACAAGGGTTTCTCTCTCTCTCTCTCTCTCTCTCTCTCTCTCTCTCTCGCAGAATGCCAAAAGTACGCTGTCCCCCCCCCTCATCTCTTCTCACACCGGTTTTTGCTCCTTCCCCCCCCCACGACCCTCCGACTCCTCTGCCCCACACTCAGGGGGGAATGCCCAGTGATGCCACGGCAACAGAGAGTAACAAAGCAGCTGTGTCTTTCACATTCTTTCCTGCCTCTCTCGGTCTCTCTCGCCCCACTCAACCCCCTCTACCACCATTTCTGTTCCATCTCTCTCCATCTCCTTCACTTTTTGGTTGTTTATTCCTGAGCCCCCCCCCCCGCACCTCACCCCCACAAAGTCCTCCATCCCCTCCTCTACCAATCCATCTCGCAACCTGGCCTCGGAGAAGATGAGAGGCACTGCTTTCTGTCCACAAATCAATAGGCCTTACTCACCTTTGAGTCAGGTTGCAGGAAAGAAACCACCATCACTGTATTTGGCAGTACAGTAAGAGAGAGAGACAGGGGACCCAGGGGCGCTAGCCAACCCGTCTAATGCATTATTGAGGAGTGCATCTCAGCCATCAAATGCAGGTAGAAGGCTGAAATGGTCTTATTAGCCGCTGCAGTCAGAAGTGCGCGCAAAAAACCCCATAGCTGACCGCAGCTAAAAATCCAGTGGCTG
Source organism: Percopsis transmontana (assembly GCA_025447815.1). NCBI lineage: Eukaryota > Metazoa > Chordata > Actinopteri > Percopsiformes > Percopsidae > Percopsis > Percopsis transmontana. Next base: position 541,277 of record JAOEHI010000013.1, read on the forward strand.
CGGCGGAGCGCAAGCTAACACCGTGCTGGTATTTTGTACATCAGCGTTGCCAACTTTGGGTACCTAGCTGGAGTGAGATTTTGATGCCATGGGTGAAACAAGTACGTAGCTTGGAACCAGTAGCAGACAGTAAGTAAGAGACGTAGGCAGAGAATGTTAATCGAGGGCTTTACTGAGGCGTAGTCGATAACAGACAATGGATATCCAATAATACAGGCAACAGCACAGGAGGGAGGCAGAGACGATAGTCCATAAAACAGGCATAGGTACCGTACCGAGAGGCAGAAAGGCAAAACTCATCAACTCGGCAAAGGGAAACGGGAAACACGGGGCTTAAATAACTAAGGGGTGAAAATAACAAGGGGCATGCGCACGTAATCACGTGCACATATTTGGACACAATTCACCATCAGGGTTTAAAATATTACACACACAATATCATATACAATATTATTGTATTAGTCATACACTAACGGAATAAAGGGCACACAGGTTTGTTCACTAATGAAATCAGAATCAGATTTATTGGCCAAGTGTACTCACATACACAAGGAATTTGACCTCGGTATTAACTCTCTATACATTCAACAATAGACAACAATACAATAGAGACAATAGTATACATATAAGCATATAACGTAATATACAAAAATACAAATCTATACAAATTAAGACATAATATTACAAAAAGTAATAGTGTGCAAGATGCATATTGGAATGGTAAGCATGTAATGTGTAGAGAAGTGGGTGAGTGGCCAAAGTGGGGATGAGCCCCCTTATCAAGTGTTCAGTAGAGTGATGGCAGTGGGAAAGAAGCTGTTCTTACGTCTGGTTGTTTTTGTGCACAGGGATCTGTAGCGCCTGCCAGAGGGGAGGAGGTTAAAGAGAGTGTGTGCAGGATGTGTGGGGTCTTTGGTGATGTTCTCTGCCCGCTTCCTGGTCCTACCAGTGTA
>JAOEHI010000013.1:543469-580166 GCA_025447815.1 Percopsis transmontana
AGCGACTTACAATTACGTGGTGCTATTACATGGAGCAGGTAGGGGTTAGGCATCTTGCTCAAGGATGCTTACAGGTAAGCTGACTCTGGGGCCTGCCCCCCTGCAGATTTATAAAAGGTCTTGCTGACCCCCATCATTATGGATCTAATAATATATTAGCGTATTTATGTTATGTTTAAAATAACATTGTTTTCTTTTCTCATGGCATAACAACATCCACAGACCCCTAAAATATCAAGTAAAATGACAGTGGTCATTTTTGCACAGTAATTAAAGCAGATCAAGCAGAAAGCAGATTAAATCACAGGGAGGAATCTTGGTCAAGAAACAACATACAGTATAACTTTTAAGGGATTTTTCAATTATTATAAACTAATAAAAAGAGTTACCATTAACGAATCGGAACATTCTGTTGCATGGGAAAATTAAAAATCAATTAATTCATGAATAATGTAAACAAAACAGTAGCATATCACCACTGCATCACATCAAAGATCTGTGTAACGGCATTGCATTCATGTGTGTGTGGTACCATGCAGGTCTCCCAGAGGTTACTATTCTCCCTTCCAACAACAAGATCCAGGAAGGAGGCAACTTGACATTTGAGTGCCACGTGACAGGGACTCCAACTCCCACAGTGAGGTGGCGTACTGACCAGCTCAGCTCGCGATACTTTGTTCAGGTATTGACCTTCAGTGCTCCAACAAGCTCTTACCATTAAAGTGCATCCTGTGCCAACGCACACTCACACACAAAAAGAAAACATTTCTATTTTCAGTTGAACTGCATATGAGACCTGCATTGATAAATTGGTTTCTACGCCCTTTGTCATTATTACATGTTTTTGGAAAATTGACTTTTGGGGGCAGGTAGCCTGTTTTAAGTTCATGGGTTTGATACTACAGGTACACAGGTAGGCTAGCTGTAGTATCCTTGGGCAAGATATCCAACCCGTACCCCAAACGTGCTCCAGAAGTCGAGCTGGACTGACCCTGCACCCAAGCAGAGGCTAAAAATATGAATCTCTTTAAGGAGATAAATAATTTATTCATGAACATTGTTGGCCAATGATTAATTGTCGACAAGCATGCCTAAAACATTAAAAGTTCCTAAAAAATAATTAATCTGAAATTAATGTAAAATGTACATACTCATCAAGGGGAGGAGGAGCAGAGATGAACGCAAGCAACTCAGTACTGAGATGTGGGTAGGGAAATGCACTATTTGTGCTCACAGGAGTAACACCAGACACAAACTAAGGAGAATACCTACCTATAAAGCCAAAAGTAAAGGGAAATGATATAATTGTGCTACATACTGTACATACTGTATCCCAACCATCATATTGATTACACTACAGGCACATAGACCAGCAGCCAGGGACCCTTTAAAACCTAACCCCTTCTGTTCACTGTGCCTCCTTGTGCCCACCCCCCCAGGAGAGAATCTGGGGCTCCACTTTAGAATTGGTCCTTCACCTCACAGAGGTATCTGCCAGGGACAACCTGCACAACCTGACCTGCGAGGCAGAGAACCAAGCTGGGCCAGGGGAAGAGATGGTGCAGTTGGACATTGAGTGTAAGTGCCTTCAAAATAGCTGCCCCCACACACACACACACACACTTTTCCTATGCACACAGGCTGAGTGAAAGCTGCCTGGCTTAATGGGGGTTAGGGAGAGAGCGTGCTTTTTTCCTGCGCAGGCAGGGTGGACGATCAGAGAAAAGAAAAAAGGGAAGAGAAAAAAATCTAACTGTAATGAATAAAAATAAGCCTATGTTCCTGGCAAGCTTCTAATGGAGCTTTCTGATAGATGCCATTCATGCTGTCAGCTAGCAAGAAGTATTGAATAATGTCGTGCAGATTCTGGATTTGACCTTTAATGTAAGGCTACATTCAAAGTACAGAAGCAATTACCCTTAACTCCCACTGCTCTCCAAGGTCCTTCACCTCTCCTGCTGCACTTCTGCTCACAGTTGCAACTTGGCCCAGGAGACTTCCTGTTGTTTGTAACTTTCCGATGCATTAGAGTAGAGCCTCCCAAACTACGAACGTTGAGGAAAGACAGCACCCATTGGCCCTCCACTGCAAAACAGTATGCAGGATGCATTAGTGATACATTACTGAAAATACTGCCCAAACAATATCATATATCACAGACTCAGTGACACTCATTAGAAAATAAAGCCCAAAAAGAGTGGGGGCACCAATCAACTGAAGCCAAATATATGAGCATCGAGGGACAGATAATGACCATCAGGAAAATGGGGGCTGATAACTGTGCTAAGATCTGATTTGAGCCCATGCTAATGGACCTTTCCCTGCAAGTCCGGAAAACCGCTTAATCTGCAGTGATTGGCAGTCAGTAAGTGCGCTAGCGTAGCTAATTTCTCCACGTCAGCCTCCATGGTGGATGGACACTCGTTAACCGCCAGTCTGTTAATTACCCTTAATTATCTCCCTGAAGGCTGGCTGTTTACTGGTCCTCACAGTGGCTCTCAGCCACCCATTCACAAGACTGACGTTACTCTCATTTCAATAAAACAAAAAATAACACGCTTTTCCAAATTACGCTTGATTGAATGTGGTTCACCACTTCAGAGAGAAAGAAGGCATTCAGCACGGAAGGGCCTTGTAAAACACGATGTGTCCATTATGGTAATGGTGATGAAACCTGATGTCCAAAATGCACAATTCCATTACTTTACCAAGGTATGCTCCTCGCCTCGCTCCATTGCCTTATAGCGCCCCCAGAGCACCAGATTTTTGTAGCTCACAGTTTATCTCTGGAACTCAACTGTGCACGGAAAGGCTTGTCACTGTAGGGGGAGGGTAGAGAACAGATTGAGTTTATGAGCCTCTCTGAGCATTACAATATTTTTGTAATGCTAGTTTTAACAACATGGGTGTACAGTAATTCCAGACATAAATTTGAGTTCATTGTATACCTTTAACAATGAACTTTTAGGAATTAGTTAACAATGAAACTCAAACCATGTATCCTATTTGATACCACAGTTCTTTCTCCTTAAATTACATTTAAATTACATTTTAACAGCAGCGACAACATGCCGTGATAAGGATCAAGTGTGTGAGAAGTATAATTTTATTGGTAGTGCTAATTTTCTAACGTGCTAACGAAGAATGTCTACACTGTGTAGACATTCTGAAACAAATGCCGTGATATCCCCTTAGCACAGCACTTTCTTGGACAGGGTCAAGTGTTAAGAGCCATAGAAGGGTGGGTAAGAAATGAGGGGTCTCTGCACATCAGATATAAATGAGGCCATTTCCTGTAGCTTTACTTACACTGTGCTTCCAGGTAGCTTTTATGGTCAGGGGGCTTATACAAGGACGGGGATTCATTATTTATAGCAGGTCAGCACAGGTTTGCAGAACAGACAGAGAACATTGATTCATGGAAAGTCAGGTGGAACATTATACTTGACCAGCCCATGACTTTTTGGTCAAGGTGCACACACAGCATGAAAGTTATACAGGTCAGTAAGTTCCAAGCTAAGTCAGAATTTAGGTTGGTGAGTAATACCAGTTGGGAAGCATAGTAGATTGCATCATATACAATTATTTGGATAATTGTTTTTACAGTATCTCTTTGAACACTATCTCCTAATGAGACTGGGGTCAGCCATTTTTGTAGTTATAATTTTACACTCGCTGCTATTGAACGATACAAATGGAGAAAAGGGGTGGAAATTATCAATTATCAGGAAAAACAACATGAATATTTAGCTAAGAAGTTGCAGATCGCAGCATTAAGTCTCACATCTTCCCACAGTTCCAGTGAAGATCCTCTTCTTGAGAGACGCAGAACCCCAGCACCACTGGTGTTTTCCCTTCGCTGTTGACGGAAACCCTGAGCCAAGCATCAGCTGGCTCTACAATGGCACCGTCCTGAAGGAGAATGTGTACACCTACACCCAGCTCATCCCTGACTCAGATGATGGGTCAGTCAAACATGGCTGTCTCTTCCTCAACAAGCCCACCCACCTTAACAACGGCTACTACACTCTCATTGTGGAGAACAAGCTTGGACAGGACAAGGCCACAGCCACTGGGATGTTTATGGATAGCCCCTTCGATCCATTCGACCCTGAGGGGATAATTCCAGGTAGGGTACTGAGGGTAGGGTACAAGAACATTGAACAGCCTGTAAATAGGGAGAGGCAGAGGCTTCCAGTGCAATACAAGGATGTCGAAAGAATAGCTTCCATTTAATTTTGTTGTTGGCTTTCCTATTGAGAAACTCTGCTAACGCTTCTTTATAATGCAGTTCAATGGGCAACAGTTTCGTAAAAAAACAAACATGATAAACATCCTTTATATTTTGGGACCTTTAAATAGGTTTCTTTCTATGTTTTATTGAAAAGGATTAGTCTCAAACCATGTGATCTATCAGGTTTTATTCAATAGTTGGATCTGGAAACAAAAAGAATAACTTTTTTTTAGGAAGTAACCTTCTGTATACTGCTAACAATCTGTTTGATTTCATCTAATGAAGACACGAATGACTGTACTGAGTATCCTACTTTAGAAGTTTTTAAAGGCCTTTGGACAATTGAAGGCTTCAATGAAATTGTCAATTTATTCATCAAACATTGAGATTTTTTTGTCTGGCTGCATTCATGAGCCAGGCTGCATTCATGAGCCAGGCTGCCTCTTTTTCCATAATTTCCAGGGCCTCTACCAAATATGAATATAGCTGTTGCAGAAAACTGCAGTTATGTATTGAATTTTCTTGTACTGTATTTAAATACCGTACTATAATTTGTGTGACCTCTCTCCACATGCTAGTCCTTAATATGGATCCAAGTAAGTGCTTCAATTCAACTTCACAAGTCATCTCAAAATACCTTGGCAAACGTTTTCTTTATCTTTGTACTTCATGACTCACCAATATTTCCTGTTTGGTTTGTAAAAAAATTATATTTTCTTCAGTTCCCACCAATAAATCGGACGAGGGCGTCACAGAAAGCACGGAAAATCGAGTGTTTGGGGTGGGTGTTGTCTACGTTCCTGTGTGTGATAATCCATTCATATGTAGATGTTTTTTTGTCATTTTGCTAATGCTGCTTTTCTCTCCTTTGTAAAAGCAGGTGTCGGTGGCAGTTGGCCTGGCAGTGTTTGTCTGTACGTTCCTTCTTATCATGGTGCTGGTGATCAACAAGTGTGGACAGCAGTCTAAGTTTGGCATTCATCGTAAGTCGACAAAGTCTTTTATTGTACTGAAGGAGTGACACAGCATGATGTTGATTGCTGAATCATCTGTGTCAGTGTGCAAAGACATGTTCATATGTTTCCTGTGTAAATATGAATTCGGGATATGGTTCCGATATTAAAAATGACAATTTGTTTTATAATCTCTCATGAGGTTTATTTGATGTTCTCAAACATGCATTGCATAGATTTTGTGTTTACCCAAGCATATTAAAGATCGACAGCTAAATTCTTATGAACAAGCTGTTCCTATGATGTGTGACACATTCATATTGATGCACTCAAATGATGCCACGTTTATTGCCTTAAAGTGACACTTCTAGATTTGTGTCTCAAATTACATTACCTTGTGGTTGAATACAATGTTACAACCACTGCTGTTTGCTGTTAATATTTGAAGCTTACAAGATAGTGGCTAGCACTCCTCTCCACCCATTTTTCCTAGATAGATCCTATCGACCTCCCCCCCTACAGCCGTCCACACAAACAGTGGGCAGGGAAAGAAATGTAGGGATCTTGGACCCTATTATGCAATCAAGGCATGTACCTTTATCATGGGGAGATCACTAACTATTAGTCCAAACTAATACCTCTACCAAATCATTTTCTACCCCTCTTTCCAAAAGTCTAGCTGCCAGCCTACACTGCTTTTCACTTGCTCAACTCAACGTTTGGGAAGCTGTCAAATATAAGATTTTCTGCTCAGCTGTAACTTTGCACACTGTATTGGTCGCTTTGTTGGCTGGGCTAAAGTGCCTTAATAATTACTGCATGCACAAGTGAGCGGCGTCAGAACTCCGCTAGCTGTTGGCGGGGTGGCTGTGGTGCAGACCATTAAAGGAGATGGATTGGTGGCTAGATGGAGGTCCAGCTAGGCATGATATAGGTCTTCTTGGATGCCCTCCACCTCCCCCGCACCTCCCCCATCCCCAACCCGCACTCCCCCCAGCCCCCCCTCCCCTCTACCGGGCTCACAAAGTGCCTAAGTGAGGCTGATTGTCTAAGTGGACCCCCCTCCCGGACGCCTCTTTCCTTTCCTCTCTCGCTCTCTGTTGTTCCATTTTCTAGCAGGTTGGACTCTAGGGGTTCTGTGGTTTGCCCTGCTGAGTGGGGATTTGCAATTTGGGGCCCATTTGGTTGGCTTTTAATACACGCGGCACTCTGCGTTGCTTACCATTCAGCTTTCCTTGTGCAGCCATTTCTGGTGGGCTTTTTGGTTGGTTGTCGGCCTGATTGCCACATTGTTGATGATAGTGATTATTAGAGCTCGTTATTATCTGTCACCATGGGACCGAGAAGAAACATACAGCAAAGTCCATACGTAACACCAGAGACCTTATGAAGAAATAAATGGGTCATAAATTGCTTCGTTCGACGACCAATGCAATCATAGAAAATGACCCGCTTCTCTCCCTGTTTTGCTCTCTCGCTCTCGTTAGGCTCATCGGTTTTGGGCACAGAGGAGGACTTAGCTGTGTCTCTGCGCTTCATGAACTTCGGAGCCAGCCCCCCATCTTCCGACGAGGACTCGGGCCTCTCCAGCTTTGTCGAGAACCCGCAGTACTTCTGTGGAATCTTCAAAGATAAAGATATGTGTAAGTGGGTGGTGCTGTATTCCTGAACTACTGTGTTCCACTGCCTAGGGAACAGCTATGCACATTATACTGTTTAGCATAAAACACCATACATATCAATTATTTATTATTTGTTTTATCATCTGTTTTAGAATGTATTATTAGTTGTATTTATTCTTTAAATATATTCATATTTAATAATATATTTTTAATATTTTAGCGAGTGTTACCATGATTTTGTCAGAAACAGAACAATTTCAATTAACATTTCTAAATGTGTATAACAGTTCAAATTACAAAAAACTACTGTATATGATATTGACTCTTAAAATGATAGTCAATACCCTTTCTTATTAACAGGTGTCCAGCACATCAAAAGGCAGGACATTTTGTTGAAGTGGGAGCTCGGGGAGGGAGCGTTTGGCAAGGTCTATCTGGCAGAGTGTGCCAACCTCAGCCCCGACAGTGACAAGATGCTGGTAGCTATCAAGGTAAGAAGATCAGTACATTCAATAGCCTTGTACGTGACAACAGATTGCAACGCTTACACCTTGTAGGTTATTGGTTAGGGCTCGGGTTAGAAAAATACCTTTCTTAGTATATGCGCTTCAATACCTTGTGCATTGAAAGTACTAGCGTTATATCTTTGTTTGGTTTATTATACTCTCAGCTAAAAGAAAAAGTTAATACAAATCACCTAAAGGTGAACTACTTGATGGGGTTTCAGTTTCCCCTGATCCCCAAATCTCTGACCCAGCCCCATGTTTATGTTGGTTTCATGGACTCTCAGTTTCAACAACAACAAACATGCATAACATAACCAATAACCAAATGCATTGAATTGTAAGGGACTTGAAAAGTTACATACATTTTTGTTTAACATATTTATTGCACTGCTGGTTGCATACGATGTCGGTAAACTAGGAATTTCTGCATTTCTTGTGAGCTGCTCTGGACAATAAGATGCCAAACATCTCACCATGAATCCATTCTGTCACACAGACCCTGAAGGACGCAAATGAGTCAACCAGGCAGGACTTCCAGAGGGAGGCGGAGCTGCTCACAGTACTGCAACACCAGCACATAGTGCGCTTCTATGGCGTGTGTACTGACGGAGAGCCCCTGGCCATGGTGTTTGAATACATGAGGCACGGGGACCTCAACCGCTTCCTCAGGTATGCAGCTTGCCCATAAGGAGCCCAGGTTTAATGCCCTCAACTAATGTCCAAAGCTGTTGAGTTGTGTCCCTGTGTATGAAACCTGCCTGACTTGAGCACATGTATGTGGTTTTTCAACAATGTGGGTTTTACAATAGTAAAAAGTATAACCTCCAGAACGCCTACCAAAGTCTCCTCAGACTTTAACTTTGACCTGATATGAAGAATTCATACTTACTATTTATAATTTTGTATCATGTTTGGTTAATTAAACCACCACCTTTTTAGCAGCAGAATGGAGTCCGACTCCCTTCTTCAATGCAACACCGTTTCAAGGTGTTTACAGTGCCAGCTAGCAACACTAACATCGCTACTATGTAGCACTACATAATGTAGCACTACATAACGTAAATGAAACAATCCAAAAGTCCTAATAAATAAATACATAATAATAATAATAACAATAATAATAATACAAAATACAATATTTAAAGCATCCACACATTTAACATTTAAATTGGCTGGTATCCATCTACAGTATAATGGGTGTCTAGAACCTGGAACAGTCCAGGAGACAGCACATCCCAGCTATGGCGACTCACATTGCACCTGTGAAGCCGTCTTAGAGCAGATGCAGTCGGTGTGCCTGCCAGGTGTCTTCCACTAGAGACAGACTGGAAATTTAAAAAAGCACACAGACACTCTCACAAGCAGTCTTCTCCAGAGATATATGTCCACCAATGGATGGAAATCGCATTTCCAGCAGACAGCATGGGTGATGTGTCTCAAGGCCCCACAATGCAGCTGCTTTCCACCCAAACCACCTGCCTTCTAAACTAATAGTGATTGTATAGACAACTTCCTTTGCAGGGAGGAGGGGGGTAACGCCAGCCAAAGGGGAGAGGCTGAATATTAAGATAAATGGAGACTTATCAAGGGTGATTTACTCATTTAGGCAGGAGTTAGATGTAAGAGTGGGTGTTTATGATTCCCAAGGACAACTGCGGAACATTCAAAGAATGGAAAATCAGCGCACAGTACATCCCCGAATTGCATTATTGCAAATCAATTGAAGGCTTATTACAAGCTTTGTGCTTCCTATTAACCATCATTGTTAAATGGCTTTATAATGGCACAGCAAGAGCCTACCATGGCTGTAAGGCTTTTAATAGCTCATATATGTAAAAAGTGTTCAATTTGCAGATTGCATGCTGAGGTCATGCACCCTTTAGGTCAGTCACGGTCGATGCCATAGCAACCACACAACAAGGACAAATCATTGTACTTTATTTACCTGCACAACCACTAGAAACATTAGCAGGTTAGGTAGAAGTAACAATCTTAAATACCTCTTTTTATCAAGAATTTCAGTTCTAAGGGCTCTAGATTCCACATGGTGCAAGGCCAACGGTAGTGCTAATGCAGATGCAAGGTGGTGTTTGTTAATTTCGTGGCTCGCCATGACATCGCTTGCACAGAAAAGGGCGTGAGGGCACAGTAAAGGGTGTGTCAGTTAGAATCAGGTGGCGTAGTGTTAGTTTGGTGTCAAATAATACCAAAAATTGCATGTCTTTGCCTGGTCAGACCACGTCTTAGCGCAGACGCAGGCTTTGTGTAGTTGTTTCGGGGCTTTAGGAAGCTGCACTAAGCACTAAGCACATCCAAAATCACCCGTCACTTTTCGTGAACTTGTGCAAGGGCCCCAGTTTCCCTTGACCGGGAAACTGGGGCCCTAAGTGTGAAAAACTTTACATACCGTTAAGAATTCAATTCATGTTTCTTAATGGTATAGCAGAGGTCTGACCAAAATTGCTCGAGTCCCAAGTCAAGTCTAAATATAGAATACCAAGTCAGGTCTCAAGTCAACTCAACTAGAACCCAAATAAATTAAAGTAATTGTCTTCATACATAAAGTCTCAAGTCAATAAAATTCATAGCCCAGTAAAACCATCCTGATTTTACATTCTCTGACTCTACGACATTTAATTTACATATTGGTTTCAAAATCCTAATTTCGGTTACTGAACTAGCAACCAATCAGTGTCCAGGTGGGTAGTTTAGTTGGTGTTGACAGCAAATTGGTGCCTGTGTTCAGAAACTGGATTTTGTTCTGTTAAAGGCGGTCCAGTTGCCTGCTAATGATTGGATTGATACCTTCTGACACCCTCTCTATGACAAATGACTATGAATCAAGAGTTTCTGCTCCACAAACCATGGAGCTTGCAAAAATCTGAATGTTCTTACCAGGCAATACATTAATGACTTGATTCAGACTCAAGTCCAGGTCAAGTGACCTGAGTTCCCACCTCTGTAATGTAGCTTTCTTGTTTTAATTATTAATATCTTATGTCCTATGTCCCATATTTAGGGCCCATGGTCCTGATGCGTGTATCCTGGAGGAGGTGAAAATGCCTCCCTTAGGGGAACTCACTCTGCCCCAGATGCTGCATATCGCTGCCCAGATCGCCTCAGGCATGGTCTACTTGGCGTCCCTGCACTTTGTCCACAGAGACCTGGCAACCCGCAACTGTTTGGTAGGGGAGGGCCTGGTAGTGAAGATCGGTGACTTTGGCATGTCCCGCGATATCTACAGTACAGATTACTACCGGGTAAGAGGCTGGGAAAAGGTGGACATTTAGTGGAATTACAAAACAGGAATGCATTTGATGGTGGTTGAAAACTGTTACTTTTTTACCATTAAGTTCCACCAGAACTCCAAAGTTCCACGCCAAGCTCACTGTTTATGTTTAAAATACAACTGTGTGACTGTTGGGGGATAGAACAATATGAGCCTAGCAGCTCAGTAAGGGGGAGGAGTAGAGAGAAGTGTCAGTCACTAGGCACTCAGATGTGGGAGGGACATGCGCTGGTTTAAACCAAAAGGGAATATGCGCTACAGCTATGACTCCATAGAAATGCATATATCCATATACACATTCAAATGTATGGCTTACTCTTGGCTGTCAGGTGGGTGGTCGCACCATGCTGCCCATACGCTGGATGCCCCCGGAGAGCATCATGTACAGAAAGTTCACCACGGAGAGCGACATCTGGAGCTTCGGCGTGGTCCTTTGGGAGATCTTCACGTACGGGAAACAGCCCTGGTATCAGCTGTCCAACAGTGAGGTAGGCTGGCACGCTGGCAGCTGATTGGCTAGCATGAAGAATACAACACAGAGCACTCAATGCTGGTTGGAGGGGAGATTGTATTTGAGACATGGAAGGACATCTTGTTGTCGGGAAGCATCTGACCAGATGTCTAGAGTGTGTCAGTTGCGCTTTGCCATTTGGAACAGCTCTGCTCCAAACCACTGAACCAAGAAGACTGTAATATGCTTTTTGTCACCTCAAGCACCCACTTTAACAATTTGGAGTATATAAATAAATAAAGAAACAAACAACAGAAACATAATACTCAAGCACACTGAGATCTCGGGGAGAAACACTCAGAGTGGTATACGTAGGATAGCTGATATTGAGAGCTTCAGGGGAAAGTCATCTAGTATTGCATTACCCCAGGACACAGAAAGCTTGGCTTTACTATAAAATATTACAGGAAAAACTTGTTTCAAAACTTTTAAATGTCTTGCCTTTAAATACTGGACAAAAATGTATTATCAGTAATATGTGAATACAGTATATATGACACAATAGCTCTATTTGTTGTGCTTACAAATATCTATCTCTAGTAGTACTGCACAACAGGTTGTCTAGTAGGGTCTTCCATACTTTATGGTCCCCTCAACAAATCAATACATTTGTAGTAATAAGGGCAGTCTAGTCTAGCCTGTTAAACTTAAGTACCAAGACCTGGGACTCGCAACCACAACTGTGCCATTACGATGTAGAGTCCTCTCTCTTTTCCAAAGGAGGGTATATCACTTTCTTATCCACTCAATTCTAATCTCATTGGCTTTCATCTTTGCCCAGGGCCAATAAGCTTTAATCTTGTTAATTCAATCCCTCTCAGCCAATGAAAGACAGGTACAATTATCATGTCACATTAATAAGACTTGGCAGCGATAAATCACCCCAAATCACCCCCTTGGCACGCCGTCACAATTGTAGCAATTTGCGAGGTTTTTGTACATCTTGTTAAGATGTGAAGGTGATTGAAAGGCGATTTAGGTGTGATTACACTCTGCTGACAGGTCTCTTCTGTTCTGTGGATCTAGTCAGGGTTAACAATAGTGAAGTGGTTGAGTCACAAACCCTTTAGACGGAGAGCTGAGGATTGGTTGTAAAATCCACCTTCTAATGTTGATGAACATGATTTGTTTTCTGCAACACAAATGCTAGTGGCAAGGGTGTGGTTGAACTAAATTAGTCAAATGAAGTGACATCACATTTTAAGGCACATAGTGAACAGAAAGTGCCATTTTTACATTTCAGTCTAAAGTCACTTTACAAAGATGTTTCTGGGTAAATTAGCATTGTAATAAGAATTTATAAGGAGCAAAACACAAACTATGAACTTGAAAAACACTGTAATACATATAAAATATAAAATCACGCGGACCCCTTAACAATCAGATAATAGATTACAAGCCAGATATTTTTTCCCTGGTTTGTATGATGTTCTAAAATATGTGCACAACTCATGCACCGCTAAGGTTACTACTTAAAGTAGTGTTTTTTAGAACTTGTTTGTCCTTGGTACATCATCAATTTACTGCTCAAGTCCTTCTGAAAATAGAAGGAATTTAAGATTACTCTGTGGAAAGGACATTTTGTTCAGTGGTTTCAAATCTATTTCCACAGTTATAAGAATCCCAGTAGTCTACATACAGTATCAGATATATGCAATACACAGTCTCCTGATATCTCCAGCCCTCACTCACGCTCGGCTTGTTTGTGTTTCCCTGTCGCACACAGGCCATTGAGTGCATCACTCAGGGGCGCGAGCTGGAGAGGCCGCGCACGTGCCCCAAAGAGGTGCATCTCCTGATGCAGGGCTGCTGGCAGCGTGAGCCCCAGCAGAGGCTGGTCATCAAGGACATCCACAGCCGCCTTCTGGCCCTGGTCAAGAACCCTCCGGTCTACCTGGATATACTGGGCTAGAGAGTCGTACCCGGGGGCTGCAGTGTGCCAACCAGTGGCTGGTAAAAAAGAGAAGGGACGGCGGGGTCTGAATGGAAAGGAGGACTCACCGACAAGCTCCTCTAGTTTCACTTTGCTTTGGTCTCCTTTTATTAGTTTAAAGGTACACCCCTTGGTTGCATTACATCTCCCCCAGAACCCCAAATATCCTCCCCAGTTCACTGTCTTAAACACAACTTTGTAGGGGGAGGGGTAGAGAAGGGAGCCTAGAAGTACTGTAGAGAGTAGAGAGGCGCGCCACCCACTCAGCACGCAGGCGTGGGAGAGGCATGTATTCATGAGTTTTCACAACACTTTTAACCAAATGGGTTTCATGTTACTTTACCCTGGTTCCAAACTGCAACGTTTGGTTCCTCTTTTGTTTTGTAGGAACTACTGGGGAACAGACCGGTACATTTATCTGAAATACTTCTCAGTTACTGCACGAGAAGCTTTGCCTCTTGAGTTTGTCCCGATCCACATCAGACCCCTCTGGGTTTGTAGGTAAAGAAAAGAGGGAAATCAATCATCAGTGTTTACCAGTGTGTTTATATTATTTAAAGTTGAGTCAATAGTTGGTTATTGTCATTAAAAAGCCACTCACGAACAAGACATTTACTGTATTTCCAGGGAATGCAGCACTGCCAAATGCAATTTGGCCGTGAGCTGAAGCAACATTATTATCAAATTCTAATGATGAAGAAGTATTTTTATGAGACTCAAAAGTAGATCGACACTTGCAATATAATTGGCTATTAGAAATAATAATTACAAAAGAGGGCTACTTCAACATTGTGTAAAACCCAATTTAAAAGGTTTGCGCACAGTGGGCATTAATTAATTGAAATGTGCAGTGATTGAATTTGGATACGCTTTGATATGGTAAGAGTTATTTGAAGGATTTCTTTGAATGAGCAAGCACATTCATTAAGACTAAATAGAAGTTAAACAATTGAAACTTTTAAAAGAAATAATTTGACTTTTTACTTTTGTTATTTACCTAATGAAAATAGTATATTATTTTCTGATTTCTTATTATTTCATATTGTACTGCATAAATATTTTTCACGAAACAAAAGAGAACAAAATGGCTTTCAACAGTGAATGTGATTCTGGTATAGCAGCTACATTGTTTACATTAAATGCTAGCAGTTTTCCTGGTTAGTAGTAGCAAACATACAGTAAAATAAGGATTTCCAAAGAGTTATGGATTACTGCCTGGCCGGTGTGCAAGAAATGGTTCAAGAGCCATCAATGGCTTTTAGACACATTGGCCATGTTGAACAGGTTATTTTCTTTGACCTCAAACAAGAACTGCTTACTGTATATCAAAGCACCGCACTGAAATCCTGTAGGATTTCGGGCTGGGGGTACTCAGTAGGGCAACAGTAACAGATGGATAAAGGAAAAATGTGACAGATGCCACTGAAACAGACACTATGAGTTGGGGCGACCACCCTACCACGGGGCACTTGTGTGTGCAAAACAAGATAAAGGCCAATAGTTCATGTCTAAATTCAATTCAACAAATTTACTACAGATTGTTTTACAGGAAAACGCTAACACTGTACCTATAAAGCCTTTGTGATGCCTTTAAGTGTAAATACTCTATGTAAATAGTATATTAATGTCAAAAGAAGTGTCTTCGCCAGTAATACTACCCCAGCACTTTGTATATTGTCTGCCCTTAAATAAAAAAACTATTGATTTAATTCTGGCGTTGTCGTAGTGACATATAGTGCCATACAGCGCCATACATGGTTTGATCAATCAGAGTGACGGGCTGGACGCAGAGTTAGAGAGCCCTTAACAAAGCACTTCAACACTTACTGTTATTTGACAAGAGGTACACAATCAACAACCTGCAGCGTCCCTATGGAAAAGCCAGCAGACAGTTATTGAAAAGGAATAATCAAGTTTCATATTGTCTTACGCTATAGTCTGAAGCCCCCCCACCACACACACACAAAATAAAATAAACTCTACAGTGGCCTTATACTTTCCCCCTCTTTGTCTATAGAGCCTCTAGGGAGTGGTAATGGATTGTGAGTAATGCGTTCGTGGGGGGGCGCCCGCCGCCCGCCCCCCGCCCCCGCCCCGCCGGGCGGCGCCCCGTGAAGACATGGAGAGGGCATGTTGCATCCAGTTTGAGTCCCTTTGATCCGGAGAGTGTGAAATCATGCGTGTCGGTGGAGCTTTGTCCATACTGTACTGCAGTGAGACACAACTGGCAGGGCTGTGTTGTGGGTGCCCAGACCCCGCCCTCCAGATACCTGCTGCCTTGATTTATCTATAACCAACACAGACGGCTTTCAGTTAAGACACGTCCAGGAAATAGCAAGCAACTCGTACCTCGTGAATGACATTTATTTGAATCTGATTGCTGTAAGACATTTACATGCTGAAAGGAATTGCGAAGAAATGTCACAAAGAATTAGCTGGCCTAGATAGGGCATGGGGAGATGTCGCGTTTTTGTACTCACTGGCATTTCGGCATTTTTAAGCTTGAAAGTCAAATGGATTTCATTGATTTGTCTTCATTCCGGATGTTCTTTGGCTCCACTTTCAGTGCCGTCTGCTATTGTCACCAGTGACTTTTGTAATGGCAGAATGAGCCACATTGTCTGCTTTAAAAGAACAATTGGGTACGTTTTATTTTTTTATATTTTTAAAGAGAGCCTACATGTCAAGTCCACCCACCAAAGTACCAATGAGCAGAAATGGAGCTCACTAACTTGATACTTGTGACGCAACTGACTGACTGATATCCCTGATGGTCAAATTCATTCAATCTCACTTGTTAGCCTTTCAGGCACCAAAGCCTTAGTACCAATAGGGGGCACTAGATTTCTATGTAAAGATTTTAGATAGGCAGAATTGGGTGGAAGTGGAAGGAAACATTGCAGTGTTTGTACTAAGGATAAATCAAGGCAAGTTGGATATATATTAAGATAAAGATATTAAAATGTCTAAATTAATCATACCTTCCCTATTTTTCATTGCTGGCCCGTAATATATTTAACTTTTTACAACTCAATACAATCAATGAGGCTCTCTAATCCATATTTGGCATCTCTTTTAAAATACTAGTGTTACATTTCTGGTGATATTTGGAAAGTCTAAATCCCACAGAATTAATGCTACCATTCATCCTTTTGGATCAAATAAATGGATATTCACTGGGGAATCGTAAAGCACCGTATTTCTCCTTCACACTTTATTGTGCCTCCATCTGAAAGCACAGTGTTGCTTGTAAAACACTGTGTGTCTTGGCTAATAATGTGCCCGTTTGTTCACACTAATACTTGGCAAGCCACCAAGATGCCTTGTTTTTTTTTCTGATGGGTTTTAAGAAAACTGGGTTGAGTTAGCACATTTTATCTTACCAAGTTAGGGACTGGGATTTATTCAATTGACTGGAATACAACCATTTGAATAATAAGACTGCTCTGTGTGGAGGAGAATGGCTCCAGAGACATGGAGAATGAGGGGTAAACAGAAGCAGATGCAATCTGGAGCACAATATTCAGGTAGGATTTGACCCAATTGTCTGTGATGCATTTCCAGCCAAATGCTATCTGACATCTTTCTGTTTTACACTGCGACTATTAAACTGGGATGAGGACTGTGAGTAAATGTCTTCGCCGGACATCTCATCATTATTCCAACATTTATTAAATTAGGATGATTTATGGCCGGCTCACATGGGCGCAGTAGATATTACCTAAATGACTGTTTAACCGAACACAGGAATTTCATTAACTTCTGACCTATTGCCAGAGGAGGACGAATGCTGGACTCAGGCTAGACTTCTGGACCGATGCATAATTTGGGCCTTTCATACTGATCTGGAATATTAAAATGCATTGGTGTTCATCGGTGCACGGCGTAAGTTAGTGCACAAGATTTTCATCTTAACAAAAGCATTTAATATACAACGATGAATCAATCGCCAAATAAGGTTTATTGACAGTTTTGCTTCGCTCAACATGGGGTCAGATTGAAATGTGCTTTCAGCGTCTTGACAGACGACATTTGCAAGACCTATAGATAATTAATATTATACATTTGCAAGGTGCGTGATCTGTCAATTGATCCGCTGATGATATGGAGGGTATAAATTTCATTAATTTAGAAGACACAGTTTGTTGTCTGTAAAACTGGCAGTGATGACAACACTAGCTTTGCTGTCAGTTTTACAGACAGTTTTATTGTGTTGTAAATCCCTAAATACTATAGCTTTATCTTTTACCTCTTTAATTTCCCATATCTATTCATTGTAAACACACTTACTACATGAGAAAGTGTGTACACATGGTACTGTAAAAGGCCATGGGTTTGCGCTGGTGCATCTCTGTGACATTCCTCAGAAGTCTCTGTTGGCGGGGAGAGCTGCAAATTCACAAGATGAATATGAACAACTGCACACGCCAGAGATGCATACATGAATGAGAATGTCCCCCCACACCGACCGTACATAATCAGCCAGCCATGTTCCGAGATTGTTCCCAGCAGAGGCTCGGCTGAATTCAAAGCATCTCGCTTAAAACCCATGGAATTCACCTGGGATGGGGGGCAATGGAGAGAAACCTTTTTTTCCAGCGCACCTTACGTAGAGAGTCATTTTTCAGTGGGAGATTTAGTTAAGCCCGGTTGCATGCCCCCTCCCTGCCATGCCCCCCGAGGTCGTGGCAGACGGACAGGCTGGCTAGATATGTAAAACTATTCCACAGATCCGGAGCCTGGGGTTAAAGGAGAGGGGTCGGGCGCGCTACTCGTCCTCGCTGGGTGACACGAGTCTAGAAACGGCATTATCTACCCATGCTTAGCATATGATATCTGTGTTGTCCTTTTCTTTTTGTGTAGGTTAGGTTTCCTTCTAATTCAGAGCCAATGTCAAGTGTACTAATACTGTGCTTTCGTACACATACCAAAATGTGGCTTGCATATAAATGAAACGTTTCTGTGTGCTGAATGCATAACTGAGTGCGTGTCTATGACTTCAGACATATTTTTCCTGCGGCCTTGGGTTGCCCCTCCACCCCGCTGGGCGAGTTGACAGGGCTGTTCATTCCACTTGGGATAATAATGCAGATATCATGAATTGTATTGGCAGCTGTCAATGTCGATATGGCGTTATGGAATGAACCAGTGTTTCACACAGTATCCTAATCTCATTTGCGAGACTCCCTGCTTCCTGGGCAGGCCAGGATTCTGCAGGGTCGACCAAAGTCGACAAAACAAAGTGAATGTAATAAAGGAAATGTCCTTCTGCTGCACACAGTAGAAGGGAATGGAGAAGCTCCCCTAATGTTTTTTTAATATATATTTTTATTTTTAATTCATAAAGGAATGTTTTTTTATAATACACTGAACAAAATGTACCAAAATATACAATACTTTGAATGCAATGTTTATGTACAATAAATGTACATGCATTATCTATCATGTATACCTAGATAGCTAGATAGCACTTTATTGATCCCACAGGAAATTACAATGCCAGCAGCTGCTCAGGGGGGTTGGAAAATACACAATAAATTAAACATTTTAATACCGTATGGACAATATCCATACGGTATTAAAATGCCTACTCCTCCTTATAGGCTACCGCTCCTTATACCGCCTATTCATATTTTCACAAGCTGGCTTAGCCTACTATTTTATATAATTATTTTTATGACACATGTATTGTTGCTTCTTGTGTAGGCTATGGCTTGCATTATGTTTACACCCAGCCTACTTCCATTCAAGTGCATGGAAGTAAAGTGCTGGCTACTGCAGGCTATGAATCCAACACGCTTTAAAGTTTTTTCCGCTGCACACGCTAGCAGGGCTAAAACGCGGCTCTTACTTTTGTATCGCTCCTGCTGGCAACGCGGTAAGACTTGCATCAATCCAATGCAAATTGGACTGCTCTTTTGTAGCTCCCCTCACCAGTTCCGCACGTCTCCCTTTATGCGCTACATCATTAGCCATAAGCAACGGGCTGACAGGCGAGAGGCAGAGCGCCAGGCATTTCTCCCCCTCTGTGCATAAATCTAAAGACCACATATGCTGCTGTCTTTAAAGCAATTGTTCTCCTAAACGCGATTCTCAGTCTCTCTCTCTCTCTCACTCGATGGTTTGAATCAATTAGCGTGGCCGCGTTGGAGCTAAAAGTCTCTAACTGGGGAGCTTTTAATTTTTTTTTTTGGCCCCGCTTCGGGACTGTGAAACGTTCCCCTCAGACGGGATCTAACTGGCAGCGAACGGTTGTTATTTAAAGGTGGGGCACAGTACGGGGAAAGGGTTTAGTATGCAGGTCACTGCATCAGTAACAATACAATTTCCTCTGAATGCCAGGGTGATTTCCTTCTCGGAGAGCAAGAGTTGGCATAGTGGAAAACCCTCATTGAGTTGTAAGTTTAGCTCAGGACAGCCGTAGAACAGGCGCTGTGTCCAGCATGACCCCAAACGCAGGCGAATACGCAGGTTTATTCTGTGTAAGATGACATAGTAAACATGCTGTAGCAACCAACTGTGACATCAATCTAATTGCACACTTGTAATAGCCTACATTTCATTACAGATTCTACCGCTCGTTTTTCTTTAAAAAAGACAAAAATACAGTGGACATACTTGTTTGCCTCTAGTGTGCTCAAAGGTATAGAGACTAGGAGAGCTACCGGGCAGAATGTTAGTAGCCAACAGGATCAAATGTGATCCCCAGTAATGGGTAAAGCATGCAAGTTATTTATTGGTCTCGGTTTCTCTCTCTCCAGCTTCTACATCGCCTTACACTGAGCAATTGCAGAGGAAGTTATGCTAATGCTAGAACCAATTTTTTTCTGTAATATTTTTCTGTTGTCTGGATATTCATGGGGTTGTAGAATGCTGCACTGTAAGGTAATGTATTAATTTAGGAACTATAGGAAATTATTGTTTACTGTAGTTCTGTGCAGTGATTATCTACTGGAACTGAACACTGTTGACAGAATAAGCCACCAAAGCAACAGTTCACCGTTTCCACTGACGAGGGAGAAATGTCCCTGGAACTTGAGGTAGCGGGCAAAACCTTGGAGGTCAAAACCATATGAAAGACTGTATGAAAGATATTTAAGTACATTTTTCCTTTTATTTATTCTGAGATTTGCACCATACATCCTGGCCAAGTCTGAGGTTATTCTCAGTGTGTGGTGAAGTTTTATAACAAAAACTAGTTTTCTATAAGCTGATAAAACATTAACACTATTGGTCTAAGTAAAATGACCTGGGGGCTACAATATCTTTGACATTACACTAGCTACCAAACAACATTGTGTTCTCCTTCTTCAAAAATTCATTGTAGCCTACTGTATTTATTTGCACTTAGTTGCTCAAGATAAGTGAATAGTTTTCTTGCCTATGTGTTCACACTCCCTCGCACACCTGGCCAGGCTAAAAATGTCAGAGCACCGAGTTATTTTTGGATCGATTCAGCTCTCTGGCACCGAGGTGAAACATACTGCCAGAACTAGCGCTGCGAGCTGCCCCGCTAGCTCTCCGCCCTGCTAGCTCTCCACCCCGCTAGCTCTCTGTCCTGCTACCTCTCCACCCTGCTACTGTAGCTCTCTGCCCTGCTAGCTCTCTGCCTCGCTAGCTCTCCACCTGGCTAGCTCTCTGCCCTGCTATCTCTTAGCCTTGCTAGCTCTCTGCCCTGCTATCTCTCCGCCTGGCTAGCTCTCTGCTCCGTTAGCTCTCCACCCGGCTAGCTCTTTTCCCTGCTAGGTCTCTGCCCTCCTAGCTGCCCTGCTAGCTCTCTACGCTGCTAGTGCTCCGCCCCGTTAGCTCTTGACCCGGCTATCTCTGCAACAGGGGAATGTTCGGGCCAAGTCTCTTCTATATCACTTCTATAAACCTGCTACCTCGCATCTCTCTCTCTCGCTACCTCGCTCTCGCTCACTGAACGAGGGACATCAAAGGTTGCCGCTTTCCCAACACCTGCACAGCCTATCCAACAAGTTGAAAGCTGAATGGTCATCACAATATGATCCTCAAAGTGGTCATTCCTAAAGGCTGTCATTTCCTTAATGGGGCAGGGCTTATTTATGAACGTGCTGAATTCCTGCCCCCCGGCCTGACAACCTCTCTGTTGACAC
The DNA here is from genome assembly GCA_025447815.1 of Percopsis transmontana. Taxonomy (NCBI): domain Eukaryota; kingdom Metazoa; phylum Chordata; class Actinopteri; order Percopsiformes; family Percopsidae; genus Percopsis; species Percopsis transmontana. The sequence continues at coordinate 564,635 of JAOEHI010000013.1, forward strand.
AGTACACAGACCCATAAATCTGGTGTGGGCTGGCAGGCTGTTTTTCCCCGGGTTCGGGAGTGCAGGGGTGTTGTGCGGCAGCGTGTCGGTTACTAATTGAAAATGGAATTAAAATGGAAACGGCAATGGGGGGCCGCTGGGCACCAGCCTCTGTTACATAACTCAGTCGGCTGGTCTCCGTTGGCGAAGGGATGAAAACACGCCTGCAGGTAGCCTCCGCGTGAAATCTATGTGCTTTTGTCTGTTGCTAACTTCGTCACACACACATGCCAAGTGTGTGTGTGTGTGTGTGTGTGGGCCCTGTTTCCTATAGCGGGACTAGTGTTTCCACTGGAACCAACATACCAGAATAACAGTGTCAATGGAGCATTCCTCACAGAACGCTTAGTACGCAGCGAAGCCTTTATTTAGCTGTGATGCAGCCCAGTATTACAGTGGGCTGGGGGTGACCTATGTGTGTGTGTGTGTGTGTGTGTCTGCTGTGTGAGCTGTGTGCATTAATGTGTGTTTTGGCGTGAACGTGTACTTTCTGTCAATGTGAGTGTGCATGTGTGCACTCTGACTCCAGTCGCACTTGAGCACGTCCTGCCAGGTCCTGCCCCCCCCCCCCCACCAAGACACACGCACACCACTCACACTGCCAGCATACTGAGTCTCTCTCTCTCTCTCTCTCTCTCTCTCTCTCTCTCTCTCTCTCTCTCTCTGTCCCATTCTCAAACACACACTCCCAAATAACACACAGCCGGGCCGGCGCGTGGTCACTGCTCGGCCACCACTAACCCGCTTTTAAGTCCTGGGCTTACCAAGGCCCACTGGGAGAGAGAGAGAGAGAGAGAGAGAGAGAGAGAGAGAGAGAGAGAGAGAGAGAGAGAGAGAGAGAGAGAGAGAGAAAGAGAGAGAGAGAGAGAGAGCGCGCGAGAGAAGGCCCCAACCGAATGCTAATGATGTCGTTAACCTCTGGGCCGCGAGGTCGAAGACAAAGTGGCCCTGAAAGGCACAGATCACGTCAGTCTTCCGCTAGACGTGCACACAGGTTCCCTTCGAAAATTGAGCCCATGTCAAAACGATAAAGGGAGCTCGGCTATTACATGAATAAGTAATAACTGTGGCGAGGGGGCAGGCTTTTTGCTGCTAAATCGCCGCTTTTGATCGTGACCACCGCAGCAGGAGCCATCACTGGAGCTGGGAAATTTCACCGCATTGTTGCGATAGCAAGACTGTAAGAGCTCGGGGCGCGATCTTTCCTTCTTTGCGTAAAAATGTACCTCACAAACTAAAATTAGAGTTCCTCTGGACATGTGAAATGGTGAGAGGCCATACAAAGTGACAGTCACGAGGGAGGTGGCAAGCACTGAGCCAGTTCTTTTAATAACTTACCGTAACAATAGAAATATGTATAGATTAAAAATAGTAGTAAAGTATAAAAATACATTAACGAAACATAAAAATATTTATAATGTGCGCACATTTTTATTAAGGATAATCAAACAAGATTAGACAAAAAAAGCTTCTTGCTACCACTTCAGCAGCCTTGACCCATGTAAGAACCACTGCCCTAAGGTTATTTGCGTGATAGCTTTAGCATACCACTATGAAGGGTACAGTTACAGTAAACATGTACAGTAAGAACCGACAGTACAGTATAAGCTGTCACCCAGATGGCCTCAATCAGAACAGCGCTCCCGGTGGAGTCCATGGTAAAGTGCGTGTGGATCCGAAAAAAAAAGATACTGTCTGCGAATAATGAAAAAAGAATGTACACATATTAGCATGCCCAGTATGAGGGTAATAGTATGTGTGTGTCTGTATATGTGTGTCTGTGGGCCACTCTCTGTGTACTAATGATTTTGACATTCCTAAAGGAGGCGTGTGTGTGTGTGTGTGTGTGTGTGTGTGTGTGTGTGTGTGTGTGTGTGTGTGTGTGTGTTAGCTCCTGTTAACAGGATCACTGATGCCAGCTGGCCGGATGAACATCTGTCTAGTGACACAAACACTGGGAGAAACAAACACACACACACACACACACACACACCTGAACATGCACACAAGCATGTACTCGCACATATTGTACATCAAAGCACACACCCGTACACACTCTCACAAGCACACTTACATAGAAACACAAGGCCATGCAGCCTTACACTCACTGAAAACACACACATGAAAACACGCACACACAGGAACACAGCGGCAGGAAGAGGAAGTGGCTGTCCGGGAGTGGGCATTAAGCAAACACTTAAAGCAGGAAGTCCCTATTGGACTGCTTGCTTGGATACAGGAAATGTGTGTGTGTGTGTGTGTGTGTGTGTGTGTGTGGAGGAGATGTGGGTGCCTGGATGGGTCCAGCTGACTTTGTACCACAACATAGAGGAGCTTTGTTATTGTAAAAATCAATATCAGCAGCACAAGGCCTTTACAGTGCGAAAGCTCTTCCAGGCGAGAGTGTGGTTTCCTCCACTTTGCCAGCGTCTGAATAATTACAGCGAGACATTCTGCCGGTAAAAAGCCTGATATTTCGGTGATTTTAAAATGCAAATCCATACCCGGGACCTTTAATTTGTCGCCACTTTGAGAAACGTAATTATATCAGGCGCATGGGCATAGATAAGCAAAGGTAAAACTGCGTACAGGTTAGAAAGTCTATTACAAAGAGCCACCTCATTTCACCTTCCTTTCCGTCTCTAAGAAGACTGAGCGAGATGGTTTCTCTTCGGCACAGCAGCAAAGATTCAATTTCTTCATTCACTATTTCTTTTGTTTCTAAATATGTAGTAGCGTACATGTCCCTTCAGCTTGTGGATATATTTCTATCTTATTAATTGCTTATTTGATAAAAGATTTAATTTGAGTAATATAATTTGTACAGTGTTGAAATGTGTTTCTTTCCATAAATTCCTTCCTAGCATATTTGCTGTGTTTGTTAAAATGTAACACTTGGATTCAGCCTTGAACTATTTAGCCTTGAACACTTTCTACCCTCTCCCTGACTGAAGTGAGCTATTGTATTTCAAGACAGGCCATTTCTCACTGTCAGTAATGCATATCAAATCCCACAAGAAGCAGGGCTAAGAGGTTTGATTGGCCATAATGCCTTTACCTACACTAAGGGCTTAACTGTGGAAATCACATTCAAAGTTGCCCTGGCTTCGGCACATCGCATCTGGGCCTGCTCTGGCTTTCAGCTGGGAGTGGAAATCTTGTGGCTCACGAGGCCTCAAATAGAAGCCAGAGCTCCTAATCCATCTTGATCTCATTTACACACAAGTGGCAAGTTTTGACTAATATTTTCCTTGACATTTGGCAACGGCTGAAAAAGTACAACCCGGTCCAGTCTGGGTCTGGTCCGCTCCAGAAGATCTATTTTTAAATTGGGACTGCGTGTGCGTCCCATGACCTATCTCGATGTGATTGGGTGGTAAAATATGGTATAATGCTTTCTTTTCCATAGTTTAAAAGCCAAGGAATGTGTTGTGGCGACATGAGCCATGGTTTCAACTCTTCCATGTCTCTCTGCGGCAGCGTGTCCTCAGATGACCCTCCCTCTGCCGGTTCAGGTTTTCCTTGCAGCTACTGTGCGCAGAAGACATATCTGTTTCTACGGGCAGGATTTCACAGCCGTCCCTCTTTTTTCCTAAATATAGACGTGTACTTATATTGAAGAAGGATAAAACACCAACCAAATGATCTGTGCAGACGGACTGTCACCTTGACTCCATGCGTGTGTTGCTGCTGTGGAGGCCAGGCACAAAATCTCAGCTCATCTTAAGCGGATCTCCACATCTTCCACATGGCCGGCCAGTTGAATTATATCCCCTCCATAACGTCACAGCCATTGTCCTGTCTATTTGACCCCAGGTTCCGCCCCTGGAATGCACTAGGGGGCACTGTTTACAACTCCATCACACCGACCCATTAGAGAGAGAACGTGGCATCTCACAATTACCGACTTACAATCCTATCACTAATCTAATAAATTAGATTGCGCATTATACAGTTTGTAATTACACAACCACAATAAACACAGTTAACAATGCACATCGGGTCCGATTTCCACAGCTGTTACTGCATTAGATGGGGGCAAGATATGAAACAAGATATCAGATCTGGCAATCAATGTGAAACAAGGAGATGAGATGATAAGATCAAGCAGTCCTTTTTTCCTTTTTTAATGGCTCATAACGTCATTAAATGTGACTACCATTATTTGGAAACATGATTAGCTAATCCTGTGGGGTAGGCTAATGAAAAGTGCAGTGCAATGCATCGCACTATGGCAGAGTCAGCTGTACATGGCAGATATTAACAGCTTAGAAATGTAATTCCACTGGCGTAAATCTATTTGTCTATCTGTAAACTGGCTTTTTTTTGTCAGTTACAGTTCTACTAACAGTATAGTCACCATCGGTCTTGTCTTGTCTTGTTTTCTTTCTTGTCTCTGCATATCAAGTTATTCTCTTTCTCTCTCTCTTTCTCCTCCTTTCTGTCTCCATGCATGTCTGTCTGTCTGCCTGTCTGTCCCTCTCAAACCCTACACTCTCTCATCTCTTTGTGTCTAGGCCCGTGGGCAAGTTCTCTGACAGGGGTTGCTCTGTCAGAAAGAAAGGCAGAGGGAGGCGGGACCTGTCACATTATGCGGGCCTCCCTCTCGCGCCTCTGATTGAGACTGGTGATCCACAACTGATGCGCTTGGGAGACGGAGCCCACCTCTTGTCAGCGGTGGATGTTCTCCCAGGCAGACAGGCAGGCAGGCATGCAGGCAGCAGTGACAACGCATGGCTACGCTCGGCGGGAGCCGACATCCCCCTTCACACTTTGACACACTGGGTGACATCTCACTCAACGTTCCACACTGTCTTTAAGAGATAGGGATTGTACCTGCACTTTGCAAATGGGATTCCTATCTGCAGTGAACACCAGTGGTGTGCAGACACCCTACACGTTGTTTGTCTTTGATAAATCCCATGGCTGCCTGTTAAAGATGCACTTGTGTTACAGTATCGCTCCCTCAAAAGCCTGAAAATCTGCCCCGGGAAACGCCGCTGTGACTGTAGGGGGAGGGGTATAGAATGCCGTGAGCCTGTGACCTCTGCCGTGAGCCTGTGAGTAGAGGGGAGGAGTAGAGGGGAGTGCACGTCGCTCAGCACAATCCCCTCGGTGCAGGAGGGGATTGCGCTCTCTGAGTTTCAAACCAAAACAACGTTTTTACAATGGTCTCAACCACAAGGGCAGACTGCTCCTTTAGCGATGTTAATATATTCACTTCATTTTGAATGCTGCATTTCAATCATTATTCCAATCACACACACACACAGCTGACACAAGCGTTTTAGCCACTTAAACCTTTACGTAGTCTGGTCCATCCGTCTCACACGCGTCGGCAGATGTTCCACAGAGCCCTGCCAGGATGCCCCCCTGTATTAGCCCGCTGGCCAATAATAATGTTGTATCCATCCTGCGAGGGAGCGTCTCAAGGCACTTATATGGTCGCTGCACCACACACCATGAACCCCCCCCCCCCCCGGCCTCATGTTCATAACCCACCCGTCTGTGTGAAATATGCATCGCTCAGAAGTTATTGCATATATATGCACAGGGTCTGAAAGGTTCCATTTCCATGTGTGAAATGTACATGCTGACATGAAAACCCCCTTGTACTCTTACAGGTAATGAATTGGAGAGTGACTGACACATTCCGCCTATTTAAGAAGCCTCTGAATTTGTTTTAACATTTCTCAATGAAATAGTGGTCCGGTGCTGCTCGTCGCTTCACTGCTGTTTGAATGTGTTCTTATGGGCATCCCTCATTTATGGTTGACATTTCATATTAAAAGAACAAGTTTTCTCCATGGCTTCTGTCTCGCAGTCCTCTGTGGTTTTTCTCCATCTGTGGCCCCGGTGTGGCTGGAACTGCTTTTGCGAGCACTTTTCTTTCTGATGACTCCGTGGCACATGTTGAGATCATTAGCCCACGCTCGGGCCAAAACCACTTCCTACACATGCGTGGCATTCCTCCCTTCTCCACACGCCTGTCTTTTCCCTTCTAAAACTCCCTGCGTTCTCAAGAGTAGGGATAATCCCGATCTCACAAATACCGTGTGGCTTTGTTGCAGCATATGGGTACTGCCGAACCCCTCCTCGTCGTTATCGACTTTTAAAGTAAAAAATAACCTAGCTCACACAGGTTTTTGGATAAAAAATAACAAAATTGGCAGGGGGGGTGGGGCGGGGTTGCAGCACTGAGGATTTATGCAGGCAACATTGTCAGAATCCCTTCGCAGCGCTCTTGTCACATCTAGGGATCTGCGCCTGTTCAAAGCCGCGGCATGTATGAAATATTCAACAGCCATGTTGCCATATTACAGCACACGGTTGACAGACTCGCGCGCGCACCTTTGCACGCTGTTAATATCCAAAACTTGATGATTATTGGTTCCAATAGTCCCCCACCCTTCCCCTTCTTCTTCCCCTCAGCATGAACTGCTGCATCTGGAAGCTTCTTTAACGAGCATCTCAGCCTCTGAATTCTGTTAAAGAAACTAACAATGAAGAGACACTGAGAGAGAGAGAGAGAGAGAGAGAGAGAGAGAGAGAGAGAGACGGGGGGGGGGGGCAATCTACTAGAGAGCTCTCGTGAGTGCCTGTGTGCGCGTGCACGCTCCTCAGAGACCCGCGCGCACGGGTGCGCTACAGAGACGGGCTCGCTGGCATGGCGAGCGCCCGCCGGCCCCCGGGCGCTCAGCCCGCGCTGGAGGCTGGTGAAAACTCAAAGCCCTTCACCTTCACAGCCGGGCTGGCGCGCAGCAGCGAGCCGCGTGTTGGCACGGCGCACTGTTTATCACACAAAGGCACGATCAAAGAGTGCTGGTATCTAGCTACACCGCTTTCATCTGGGTTCCCACAGCTGACAGTAGCATCCGTGGGGCGGGCGGGCGGGGGGCTTCTCTCCTTTTTCTCCTCCCGTAATGGCCTCTTTCTCTCTCCCATCTCAATCCTTTCTCTCGCTCTCTCTCTCCTCCCCTATTTATCACAGTAGACTATTTTGAATTCCACACTGAGATATATTCCTTGGGACTTCCTTCAATGCTACTTGTTGAAGTGAACAAACTTTGGTTTGTTACATCAGTGTAACACTTCTACATCTTTCGACTCCATGCACATTAGCTCTGCCAAGCAGTCAGTCAAGCGCAGTGTATGAACACAGACAGTGGAACGTAGCCCCATTGAAAGGCCCGTGTAAAATCAAGCATCATTACACAATTTAAACAAGAGACCTATTTTGAAATAAACGCCATGGGGTATTTTTTATGTGTAGTCTGATCAGAATTATTGCCCCCCCCCCTCCCCTCCCCCCATCCTTAACTGCAATTATTATTTCGGCCAAGGCGCATCACCAGAGTGTTTAAAGGAATCTAAACAATAGCGCGCACTCATTTGCATCATGCAACCTCAATGATCAAACCTACCCCTTGTGGTGACAATTATAATTTCACTTTGATAATTAATATGCAGACCCCATATTAGCCGGGCTGTTGTGAATCCAGGCACAAGGGAGACGAGGAGCGCAGACCTCGGAACGGCAGCAGTGCGCTTCCGACCGAGGAGGGGTGCTTGAGATCCGATCGCGTTATTTATCTCACCGGTAACGTCTTGTTTTCTGATTTGCCCTGCTCCGAATGGAGCCCACTCTTCTTTCAAACGGGCCTTCAGCTGCTATTTCCCCTCAATTGATATAGGCATTAGACATTCTATATACAGCATCTCTTTTGACAACCCAGCGCGCCACCGAAAGATGAAACAGAAAACAAACGTCTTTCGAGGGTCACATAAAACTGCCTGGTCTGTAATGGAGCGAGGTTGCTTTTCGGGGGAATGGGGGGCTTCATGCAACCGTCGCAGCGCTTTCCCCTCTGGTGCGTTGAGTGTGTGGCTTCTGTTGTTGCGATCAATCCCAATTTAACAGACGTGGGCTCAAAGTCATCCTTTGGGGAGCCATGAAAGCTGACAGGTGAGAACTCACTGCTGTCTCTGTGACTCCCATCAAAGACGTGGCGTCTTCAATGGAGGACAAGCTTTTAGACAGAACAAAGAGACTGAAATACAGGAGAGAGAGAGAGAGAGAGAGAGAGAGAGAGGGGTGTCCCGAGACAAGGAATGGCCAAAAGGCTGAATACCAGCAGAGCATGAATACTAAAATGGGCTCCTTCAGCCCCTTGCAAATTTTCAAAAGATTTGGTCTGGATGTAACATGAGTGCACCTCGCGATGTTCGTCAAATGTAAATCGTTTTCCTGTCATGTGAGTAATTCCACTGGCAAAGACCTTGACGTTAAGCCCAGTGTGGCCATTTCTTTTCTGTATCTTTTCTGTATCTGTATCTGCGCTTACCCAGAGCCTGACTATGTTACGTTTTCTTCCATTCTTTCCTTTTTCCTTCTTTCCTTCTTCTATTTAGAGGTCATTATAATTATTTACTATTTAGATTATTTAGAGTTGTTTAAAATAGTTGCAAATTGATATACAGTATATAAACTCAACTACAATATTTTCCCCCGTTAAAGGACAAGTCACTAAGCAGACAATAATTGCACGTCTTTCTAACATATCTACCGTACAAAGCTGATACACGTCTATACTGTTGCTGTAATATGGCATTCAGGTATCTCATCTCATTATCAGATTTTAAATACTGTTTGTTGTATTTAGTTACTGTTTTCATAAATGATCCTAACACCTGTTATACCCCCTATAAGTCGCATGTCATGAAATGGGCCACGATGTAACATATGAAACATACTATATGGTGCATCAACTATTGATTTTATTATTATTATCCCCTATTGACCTGTCTGAACCAGCTACATGTGACAGGGAACGATGAAAGAGCCATAAAGGAAGGAGAGAACACAAAAGTCAATATGCGGTGCTGGCGTGTTTTATGAAAGCTACCTGATTGGTCAGTTTTACAGCTTAGCTTCTATCTCTGGGACTCGTCCAATCATTAAAGGCCTGTATCTTTGGAGCAGGAAGCAAAGATTGCGGCCAGTAGAACCATTTAGATCTCTCACAGATCTGCCTAATGCTGCTCATCGATCGGTTTGCTCTTTTAAAAACAAGTGGACGATTGTGATGGTCCAAATGGCCCTCCTCCCAATTACAGGCTCAAGAGCTTCAAGCCTTCTGCAGAAACACTCTGTTCTTAAAGGAGCAATCGGAGATTATTTTGCGGCCGTTAGAGAAACAACGCTGTTTCTGAAAACGCGGCAAGGGGTGATTTTCTTGTTTTGGTGCGTGCTATATGCAACGTGGGACAAAATGTCAAATTGTCCCTTTAACTTCAGATTTCCACTTTGCAGTCTGTTCTACTTCAGCAGCACAAACACGTACGCATTTGTGCTGCTGATGAAATGAATCCTATCTCACCTGGAGCTTAGTTGCTTTGACTTATGACTGTTTTTGTCATATCAGTAATCGGATCAAAACGAGGATTAATCTGCACCTTGCACATTTCCTCTGATAGAAAATTATTCTCTGTGAGATGAGAAATATCGCGTCTGTGAATGCTGTATGTTGTTGACAAGCAAACTCTCTCCCCGCGGCCCGATGTCGCGTACAGTTCAGCTCTAATGCAAGAGGGCACAAGCCCGGCCCGTCTCGAGGTCCAGAGGCAGCCAGGCAGGCCCCTGAACGCGGGCTGGGGAAATATGTCTACGGCCTGATCTTGGACGAGGAGCTGGGGATGAGCGGGGAGCAAGAGAGTTGCAGCTGTCAACAAGCTCTTATGGTGAACAGATGTGGGGGAACTCCACTCCGCTACCCCTTAGCCTGCAGCCATGCACACACAATCACACACATGGTGAACAGACCCTCCCACAAAAGCACCACACGAACACACACACACACACACACACACACACACACACAGACAGACACAAACATTCAAGTGGAGAAAAAGAAAAGCAATCATTTGGAGTAAATTCCTGAGATAGCTGGGATGGCTGTGGCAGACGTTGCATGTTAAGCCATCCAAAAGTAAGCGGAGCCGCCCAAAAAGAAAGCTATTGTGGTAAACACTGGCTGTTACCGGGACTCTCTCTCTCTCTCGCTTGGCGGTTTTTGCTGGGGAAGCTCGGAGGGTTTCGCGTAGCCTGCGTGGTTTGATTTACCCGTCTTCTCATGCAGGACAGAAAGCCTTATTGGACACCAAAGCAGACATAAAGCAGCTGCCTCTTTGTGTGAGCTTAAAAAAAAAAGAGATGTTATCGCTCAATGGACTGTATGTTATTCACACTGTAAGCGCTATGGCTTGATCCATTCTTAGCAAGCAGTACAGTGCATTTGTCTTCACAATAGATGAGTCTTACATAACTGTACCACAGCTAAACCGACATATTTCATCTGGTACTTTAATTAACTCAGGGGAGCATCCACTAAAGATGTAAATCTGATCCGAACTAATAAGACTGTGGTTTTTATGTGGCGTTTTTCACCTTGACCTCGTAAGCTGGACTTGTAGTCGCCATTGAGTCCTGTTTTATATACCTGTAATGTAGAATGGGGTGTAACGCAATCACACTTGTCTCCATTCTTATTTTGCGAGCTGGCTGGACCGATTATCCCTACCCATGCTGCCCTGCAATGTTTGCACCCTTGGCAGAAATCCATAGACCAGATTGGCTTAGGTGTAGTCTCTGGTGCCCATGGTGTTCTGCAGTCTATTTCTTACAGTATGTAAAAAAAAATGGTCAATAGACCTTTGACCCATCCATGTTGTTATGCCATTAACCTCTTTATAGCACCTTGCACCGCGTCTGTACTCCTACTGATTAACCATGGGTTTCATCATTATTCACATGACAAACAACCATTATCAGCCAAAAAGCCCTCCACAGGCCCGTATTAGCTGTAGATGTTTTCATTATCTTTCGATTCAACCACCTTATTTACTTTCAATTGGCGTGAACACCTCATTTTCTCCCGCAATCTAATTCAATATCATCTCATTTAGGGGCTGATGGAATAATATGACCTGCAATCATTTGTTCAGTTGGGTATTGCATCACTTAGGTGTTTGTGCTGCAAAGTAATGATGATATGTTTTGAAAGTATCCTCCTCTATTAATTTAATGGCTATCGTTGGTGAGGAGTTGAGCGAGTCTGAACAGGTTGCATTCCAAGGTGTAAGCAACTAGTCTATGGCTTATTTAGCCTCAGGTGGCTTTGCACTTTGTGACATGTGTAAACACACAGAATGTAAACAGGGTTTCTCGTCATTGCACATCTAATCTATTATCTTTTACGAACTGCAGAGAAGATTTGCTTAGTTTATCTTGTTGCTTTGCTATGGTACTTTGTGAAGAGGCATTATTCTAACTAAATCCAAATGGAATCGCATGTCAAGAAGACAGTGCTTTTCAACACTCAGTTCCTAGAAATAGTTGGCATCATTTCCGTTTTTACTGAGAAGCAAGAACTTCTTGCGTACATTGTGGGCATGAACAAGAAATGGTTACTTCAGCACCTTCTAATGTCTTGCTTTGTAGCATTGCCCAGTCGTGGTAGTAATTGTCCTGGGGTCAAACACATGTCCAGCAGGGTCAATCAGTCACCCACCCACAAAACGTTTTCAAACCATCTGATGGCACATGGACCTCAGGGCAGAGGTTTCCTATTACTGCAAAACCAGTCAAAGAAGTTGATCAGCTATATTTATAGTATTTAAATATATCTGTGGAGACAGTCTTGTCTTGTCTTGTGTCTTGTGTCAACTGTGTGTGGAAATTGATTTGAAAGGTTATCTGTTTCATAAACAAACTTTATATATGTATTTATTCACTTTTTTTCTCCTAAAACTATTGACACTTCAGAAATATCCTTGCCTGCTGTGACTGATTATGGGGTGTTTCTAAAAGCCTTTTAAAAGCAGATATGAACGCTTGATACATGAGTGAAACTTGATTTCTTAGTCTCACCCTGTCCCACCATCTCCCCCTTCTTTTTGTCTCTATTCCTCTGTCTCTCCTCCTCATTTACTTACCGGTTTGGTGGGACTCCCAAAGTAAGCACTATGAAGGATTATGCTCCAAAGATATAATCCAATAAAAAAAAGCAGGAACTGATTCCTTATCTTTCTAAGAAGCAGCATTTCCTCTCTTCCCTGGGAACACACCGCCAGCATTATCACTCATTTGATTATGTTGAGTCAAAATGGATCCAGAACAGCACCAGTTTCAGCCTCAGGAGACCTGACTTGCACATCCGAATCTAATAGAAGGCTGTACCTTTGTGTATTTGTTTAAGATTTGGAAATAATTAACTGGGGTAAAAGCTGTTACGGTGACACAGTAGCATTAAACGGGACCTTAAGAGTTCGCTGAGTTCAAGAAAATCTAGATAGTAGACAACCTCTTTCCCTAGTGCTTTTATGCCTACGCAATTAAAACTGATTTATATTTGAAGAAATCTGATCTGTTGGTTGGTTAGGGCAGTCCTCGACTAAAGAAATATTCCTAGTCCAATAACGGTCACAGAATTTGTCAACTAATAAAGTAGTGGATTTCATCAACAAATCTGCAAAATTGTAGTTTTCGACATGTAGGCCTACTAATGCAGAATGACCTCTTTAAATAAAGTGCATTACTGATAACGTGCTTATCATATTTCAGGAAATAACTAATTAAGCGGGGGGGTAAAATCCATTAATCGACTAGCTAGTGTTGGTAGACTAAGACCAAAATATTGATTAATTGGCTATGAGGGTGCAGCGTGACTTAATGCACAGCATTTGTGCAGCACATTATGAAGTAATCCCCCAAAAAATATGGGCAAAGAGACATGTACACACACAGACACACACACACTATAAGCCCGGGGGCGGAGAGAGAGAGAGAGACAGATGTTGGTCAGGGAGAACACAGCTGATCTAATGATACAATGATACGCATGTGTTTTCTCTGGCTGCCATATGGATTAAACACATGTAGCGTCCACATGTATCACTACGACACATGACAATATGCGAGCCAGAAAATAGATAAAAAGCTCATTGCGTTGTAATCTGCAAGTCTCAGTGTGCTAACTCTGGTTAGCATGTACTGTAGTTCGATCAGCCCGCGCAGCTGTGCAAAGCTTAATTTCATTCAAAATGGAAGGCTAGGTAACATAACACGAGAAACTGTAGACATCAACAGTATCCTTGAGTAAGAATTTGCCTAGTCGAGTATGATCATCAAATCCTGTCTATTGTCGATGGATAGTCGAATCGTAGTACTTTTGCTTTTGTGCATTGCGCTACTATAATAAACACACCAATATGTCTCTGTCAGACAGACAAAAAGCAATAACAGATGTTTACGATGTACCCATGGTGACTGTGAAGGGATTGTGTTACAGACTGCCACCTACCGTGTCCTACCCCCAGGTGTCCTACCCACAGGTGTAACAGCGGCCGTAGAATAGTAACCGTACTACTAAATACTACAACACTGCCACCTAGGGACGAATACCTATCCAGACAAAGCCCATATCAATACCACGTACACGCTAAAGTGTCTTAGCTAAGCCACGTTGATGACCTTGTAACTTAAAGGTCCGGGTTAGGCTTTGTCAACTGTAAGTAACTGTATGTCCAACAGACCAGGGACATAATTCTTCTTTGCTTTTGACCTGAAAAAACTAGCGTTTTAATGTCTGAAACCCAGTGTTGAAGATGCAGAATGCTCTTTGTTGTAAGCCTTTTGCAGAAGTGTGCTGAACAACACTTGGGGTAATTGACGAAGATAATTGCTCCGGTAGGTTAAATGGAGGCCTCAAAGAGCGCGCACCCTCATCCATGCATAAGGACGTGATCAACACCCATCTCCCGTCATTAGCTTTGAGGGCTTTTGGCAACAGGCGGCTCCAAGTGTGTAATTGTCATATTAGACCACACTGTTTGGCCAGATTGAGTATTGGAATTTGCTTGCCTGAAGTGGTTGTTAGTAAGCCGACACACAGTACACAAAGGAATTGACAAAACTCTTCAGACTTCTTCGCATAGTGATATGCCAGTGCTGACATCTAATAACTAAATGGTGATCTTAATAAAACAGAAACCTTGAGGGGAAATCTGTATAGTTGTAAATCGTCCACAGCATAAAATCATCCAAGCATGGCACTCAACAAAACAATGTGGCTTTGCGAGGAGTAATATTCCAGCCATAAGGAGGAAACATATAATGTTCTCTATCAATAAGAAGCTATACACGCCATAGTCCAGGCAGACGCTCACCACATATAAACCCGTGTTTACAGACCTGCAGAGGCCCATCATGTGGCAGATATTACACTGTAAACCAGCTCCGTATCAGGATCTGTGGTCCCTTGCTTGAGATGGCAAAAGGGAAAGGCATTGATCTCTTGCGTCGTTGCTATGCTGGGATGCTGTTGCCGGCAGAGAAACGAGAGCTTTTAGCTGGAGCATGCTCAGATTGCTTAGACGGCAAATGGCTCAATGGCTTCCTGATGGCACTTCAGAGACTAGCTCGACATCCCCTCCGATTGCTTAAAGGTAGGCTCGTTGGCACAGTTTATATCAATCTGGGAGACACGGGGGGAGGAAAAGAGAGCAAACCATTTAAAGGGAACTAGGGAGGGAGTAAACCCCCCTTAGCAGAACATTAGAGGTGGGGGGGGGTTACAAAATATTCTTTCATTAGCAGATTTAACATATCATGCTACATTCTCTGGATGAATAGGCGGTTTTGTTTCACGTCCATTCAGATCTTCTCCACGTTTATAGGAGGGAGGTTCTACGGAGCAAAAATAGACGGAGTCAGCAGGGCGGGGAAGGGGGTGGGGGTCACGGGGGGTGTCGAGGGGTCATTTATCATTCTTTAAGACGCCAACTATCTTTTCATTCATTACACCTCTGTACTGTTTGTCCATGGTGCCCTGGGATGGGCACGTGTGTGTGTGTGTGTGAGTAAACCTCAGACTAGAGTGCTGTCTGATTAAAAACCATACACTCACATACTATAGCACGCAGACAGATACAATATGCATATTACACACACACACACACACACACACACACACACACACACACACACACGAACTCTGGTCCAAACGCTGGTCTGTGTTGGATGGAGAGATGAGGGGAGGGAAGGGAGACGTAAATATCTCACAGCTGGTCTGTTTCATTCTACTTAACCCGGGCGCTGGGGGCCGGCCGGAGGGGGAGTGTGCTCTGGTAGATTTCTGACATCTGTATGTGGCGTGCGTGAGGGGAAAATGGTGACTAATGCAATCAAGGTCTCATTTACATCCAGTGGTGAGGCCACGCTGGGCCCAAAGCTGCATCCTTCATCACCGCTGCTCTCTGCAGTGTCGCTTCAGACACTCACAGCACAATAAAGCAAATTATCCCTCCCCTCTCTCTCTCTATCTCCCTCTCTCTGTATCTCCCTCTCTCTCCCTCCCTCTCTCTCCCTTCCTCCCTCCCCCTCTCTCTCTCTCTCCCTCTCTCTCTCTATCTCCCTCTCTCTCCCTCTCTCTCC
>JAOEHI010000013.1:580266-591780 GCA_025447815.1 Percopsis transmontana
GAGAGAGAGAGAGAGAGAGAGAGAGAGAGAGAGAGCGAGAGAGAGAGAGAGCGAGAGAGAGAGAGAGAGAGAGAGAGAGAGACACGAAGAGGGAGGACTTAATGATTTGTAGTGTTTTTCTCAGCTTATTTTTAGAGCGTGTGAAGAACCCCTGTGAATGGGAATTTACATAGTTAGACCTGACATTGACTCTATCCAAGGAATAGCGCCGCTGAAAAGTGTAATCAGCCAAACAAGAAGCAGGTGTTTGAGGCTGTGAGGGAGAAGGAGAGGTGTGTCTGGGAGGGGAGTACCCCAAACCCCCCCTCCCTCCGTTTGCCTTTCACATCTATCTGAAAAACTCATGATAAATGCCAGAAATAGATTTAAGCTGAACGTGCCACAGACTCCAAGCTGTGTCTCTTTGCCATAAGGCAGCTGTCTTCAAATGTCTAGGATGACACAGCGAGCCTCCCGTTTATTGACAGCCGGCAGGAAATGCTTCTCAATGCTAACAACATGCGCTACTTACAAGTCTCCCGTCTGCTGTTGTCACACACACACCCCTCCTCCCCAACTCCCAAAAAAGAAAATGTTTTTAACTCAAAAACATGCCGTCGAGGGAAAGAGCTGCATTAATATGTATTCATGCAGAACATGCAATGTCGAGTAGAAGTAGAGACGGCGGTGAGTGCTGCATTTATTTGTCATTTACCTCCTGGTATGCTAATAAAGTTAGCTCTGCACACCAAATAACAGAATTCTGCATAAACAGTGATGCTGTGGCACATTCGCAACCGGCATAATGAGAGCAGCACAACTGCCGTTAGAATTCTGTTTTCTTTTCTCCAGAGAATGCCTAAGTGATAATAGTGGGCCAGGTTTTCGTTTGAGGCAGTGAAGACAAAATCACATTATTCCATCAGCACAAGTTCATTGCATCATATGTTCCTTACTTACATCAATACGCTATAAATCTGAAGACAGGGCATTAGCAAACCCACGCGAAAGTACAGTAAAGGCCATCCATTTTTGATGATGGTACTTAACCAGTTAGAAGGCATATGGTATACTGAGTGACCATGAGTAGCCTATGTAACAACACTTAAAACCACTACAGGATCATGCGGTAAAATGATACCTGGGTCACGTGACCCCGAAAAACACGGAAACACCGGTTTCATCGATCCCCTACCTTAATATTGCTTTGATAACTACATGTGGCCTACTGCTATTTTATTTAGTTTATTTACTATGTTGTTCTTTAAATAGTTAAGGGCACTGGGCATGAATTAGATTCCTAGTGATATTTTGATCCGATTTTTCCTTTTGACAACCTCTGCTTCTGCAGTGAGTCAAGAACAACTAAACTAACTATAATGTATGTGATTAGAGAACATTACATACTGTAATTTGTGGAAGCATAGTTTCCAAACCAAAAAAAAACCCAGTTTGCTGTTAGAGGTCACTAAAGTGGTGGTTCATTTATGACTCACTTTGCCTCTATCTACGTTTACCAAGAAACTCTAGTATAATACTTTCAGTACAGTTCCCAGTATCATGCCAGTCACAGGATGTGTTTATAACCGCCTGAATGTAAACTATGCAGTGCAGGTTAGCACCAGTCTCTCTCTCTCTCTCTCTCTCTCTCTCTCTCTCACACACACACACACACAGTGTAAACTGTGTGTGTATAGTTCACTGATGACATGTTTACTAGAGAGAGTCAGGACACATGGGATTATGCCATGACTGTGGTTGTGAGCACAAAGTTGAGTTTTCAGGAGCTATGAGAATACTGTATATACTCTGTATATGAACAAGGTCTATTTCCAACATCAGAATACTACTGTGGCCTGAGACAGAGATTCTAAAATCTTTCTAGAACCCAATTAGCCTTGTGATGCCATCCTGATCTTGCAAGCTCCAGTTTGATTTAATCGTGATTATCAGTCTGGATTATAATGGTTTGTAATGCCGAAATCAAGCTTGCGAGATCAGGATGGTATCACGAGGCTCGAACTCAATAGCTGTCGAATACAGCAGAAAACCAAAATAAAACTGAGGGCAATGTGTGTTTGGTATATATATTTATTTTGGCTGTACTGTATGTGGTAAACCATGCTAATTTTGACCTTTTTGACATTGGATTTTTCCATTCTTCTTCTAGTCTGCAATTTCTGGTTCTGAGGCCCCCTTGTAGCCACACATTTCACATTTCAATAGGAAAAAAATTCAACGTTTGGCACAAAATGTCATGGGTAATTAAGGGAGGTGTTGGTACAGGCAGCCCTTTCCGTGAGCAACCCACAATCTCGCCACCACGTGTGAGTGACATTGTTTATGTTTCACTTATCTCTGGCAGATGTTAGCTGAGTGAAATTGAATTCCGGGCAACGAACGGGGATAGATCACTGTGTGCATCCTTTTTTTTTTATGTCTGGGGACAGGATTTCTCCTGGCCGGCCTTGATCCCCTGATTGTCTGCCCTGCAATGTTGTCGGTGGATAATGACAAAGGTCAAAGGTGAAACAGACTTTCCTGTGGCGTCAAGGAGCCACTTCAGCCTCGCAGGCTTTTATCAGCTAGCAACATCTTGAACTGAAAGGCAACAAAATGATGATGTCAATAAAAACATGTTGTCATGTTCACTGAGTGTCCCACTCAGTGAACATGACAGCAGGTAGTAGAAAATAATCAAACACACAATACAATATTATTCAGCAGTAGTGCATCTGGTTTGTGGGGGTGCTTCAAAGCCCTTTAGCAAGCACAATTTTAGTAGGTTATATATGCGGGGTGTTCTGTATTATTAGGAAGGGGCTCTAAAGTGAATAGTACATTCTGCAAGGGCAAAAATGCAAACGGTGTCAACAGCGCCTGATGAAAAAAGGCAAAAACAAAGAAAGACTTCCAAACAGAACTCATTGATTGAAAAATGTAGTCCCATGTTCCAGTCTCAGTTTCCCCTGAAATTGTGGGTTAGTTGAGGCTGCGCCACTTTAGTGCAACACCAATAGTCTGACAACTGATAGAGAGAGGTAAGGAGAGAAGTTGGAGAGAGTGAGAGAGAAAGAGAGAGGCATAGACAAAGAGCAATTTGATGTAATTTGCAGAGGATGGCTTCATGTATAGGTTCTCTGTTTTTAATTGTTTACCTCGAGCTGGTTCTCTGGCCGGAATAACAACCCCGACCAAACATGACTATCAGCTGATATTTTGGAGGAATCTCCAATAATGTGCAGATTACAGAGCATGTCAATATAAATATATACAGTATGCAGTCGACACCTGCTTAAGGGCACAAGGTCAGTACCACATGAAATTGTGCTGTTTACCGGAGTGTGCTCACATCCGGAATTTACACAGAACTTGCCAATATTAAAATCTATATATAGCCTAAGTTAGCCTAGAGAACTTAATACTATAAAGGAGTTTTGTGCAAAGGACAAATGCTATTGCATTGCGTCTACGATGGGTCTTCGGTGGCCTAAGTATTTTCTTACACTCTCAGTGAATAAAGCTCTGCTTGCAAGTTTCGCAAATGTCCGAATTTCATGTGAGCTTTGTTTTGACTCGTATCTGGTAAACAAAACAAAACATTATAACATTCAGGTTGGGACCATGTAATGTGTTGTTAATATCCAAATTTTGCTTATAAACAGTGTGTGCTTTAGTCTGTAAGGGTCCACCGATCAAAAGAACCAAAATGTTATAAAAACAACTCATGTGAAGTCTTGTGCTCTAATTCAATAGCAAGTTTGCCATCCTGTCTTGTAACCTTTATATTTTATGAAGCCCTTTATGATGGAAGTGCAACAAGTTGCTGTAAAATGTTCGAGTATGTTAGCATATATGCTAGCAATGGTGCTATGCTAGCACGTTTACCACCATATTGTGCCTCTGATTGTGCTAAGTATGTTAGCATCTATGCTAGTGAAATCCTATGATAAACAATGAAGCTAGTCCATTTCACTGTCTGTCTAACTGGATAGCCTCAGTCAGAGCTATGGTGTTTTCGTGCTGGCTACAAAATAAAAGTGCAAAATCTTTATACAAGTAATATTCTTACTGGTTTAGATTTATTATGATTTATTTCCCATCTTTGCTGAGCAAAGGCCGAAATTAATTAATTAATTAAAGGCCTGTCCCATATATAGATGCCTGTCCCAAATATACAGTAGGCAGGGTCAGTTCAGTAATTTAAGCAAATAAAAGCCCGGGCTTTTTTTTAAGTTTTAAAGTAGGCTATAGGGCCTGCAGTATGTGTGGAGGCAAACCTAAACAATTACACTGAGCTTGTAAATCATTTGAAGGGACAATTATCATTGTATTTTACAGGCATGTGGTTGCAGGCTATTGTTTGTATTCTGCTGGTAACACATGGACAAATATGGGGGAGGGTATCACTGCAAATTATTATCCAATTTATCCTTCTCTACCAGACCATAAAGTGTCCCCTGCAGATATTAGATGTGTGACTTTGGCCATGTTGGTCTGCTGGCCTTTCAGAAACATACTCATTGTAATTCCCTGTTAATGTACATTCAGTCTAGGCCACCATACATTATCCGTGACCATGAATATCCCTTATTTATCTGCCCTTCGACAGTGCTGAAGATACAGCAACAGTTGGCGCTCCACCAACTTCCATGGGCGAGTTCATAAATAAGATCCCTCTACTGTAATAACTCACCCTGCATATCTCATCTGGCCATCGCATGCATGTAGCGCCACGGCCCTGAGTGGCAATGAGTATGAAGGTGCCCTTCACGTGCCTGAATAAAACACACAATACTGTACAATGAAAAAGGACCACCAGAACAAAACCTGTTATACTTTCAATTTGACCCCTTGTCGCATGAAGCTGACCCCTTTATCTACACTGAAGATTCAATTGAAGCAGCTCAAATTTTGTGTGGAGAAGAATTATCAGTCATGGCTTGCTTTTTAAGGGGGTCTTAGGTTTTAAATACGCAGATAATGGGAGCGAGGCAGCTACTGTACATTATTAAGAAAAGCACATCACGCACAAGGGGGGTGCCATCAGTCACGGAAGACGTTGGAGATTTAGATCAATCCCGTTATATGCGAAAGTCTAACGCACAACGTGGCTGATCTCCATATTCATGCAGATAACTCTGTGCCGTGTCATTAATAATCCCAAAGACGGTCCATAAAGCCAATGGTGTAGCAATGGAAATTCAATATAAGTGTGCGGAGGGTGCAAAGATGGGAAATATAAGGGGGTTTTGATTAGAGAACAGGGACGGGGTACGGGGGACGGGGGGGGAATAGGATAAGAACGGGACATAAAATCAGCCACACATCTGCAAACCCGCAGGAGAGCTTTTGGAGAGGAAGATGAATATGGATTCCCATTAGGAAGCGAGTAGTTCACATCCAGGTGATTTGTTTCTGCGGTATCAGAGGCTCACATCTCCGCTCTGGCACTGCAAGTCCGCCCGCCGGAGTCATTTGTGAAATGTGATTTCTCCAGACGCACCAGATTAAAATGCAGTTGGATGTAGTGGCGGGCGGCCATCGCCACATCGCACCATGCCATCCCACCTCTCCGTCGTCGCCCCCTTCAATCTCCTCTCTGCCCCTCAAAAAACTCATTGAGGCTCTATGTTGGTCGTGAGATTTCAGGAACATCGGTCACAACCTGATGCTAATGAGATGACTCCTAGGAATCAAAATGCACGAGTGCCCGGTGCGAGCTTCAACAGCGAGGCCCAGCAACAAAATACCATAAATAATAACCCTCCACTGCCGTAGACTTAAGCGATCTTTGACAAATGCATCAGGGCCGTGCCTGGATAGCCCTGGGTAACAAGTAATGGCACTTACCTCTATTCTGCAGTAAGCAATTGTACACAGGTTATATTTGGGGGTTTCGAGTGAAGGATGTTCTCGCAGCACCTGAATTGACCTGGATTCTCAAAATAGAGCCGTTAGACATACGAGAACATGCAGCACAGCATAATGCTGGAAAATCCAGCTGGCTACCCGCTATGTCACCGCACGCAAGCGGTTTTTACTTCTAGCAAAATTAAAGTTCCTTAGGTTTTTCTGTGGCCCCTGCGTGACATTGAATGGCGCCCCAGCGTGTTTGCGAGAGGATGAGAAACGTCGGGGTCAAGAGTTTATCAAAGAAAGAAGAATAGCCCCATTCACCCTCGCCGCCGTGGATGGACAATGGATGGAGATGAGGATCACGAATGGACAATGCTGTTGACCTCAGTCACTGTCTGTCACAGCCACCCCTCGGTTCACCTTCACGCCGCTGCAAAACTTCACTGCAAGTCAACATGAGTACTGTGTTGTAGGAAATGGTGCTTCATAAAAACTTACTGAATCTTTTAAATCACTTCATACCTTTCCTACAGTACAAGGTTTTATTTGATGTGTGCCCCCCATTTTCTTTTGCTTTCAAGCTTCATATTTATTGGTTTCATTTATTAGTATAATTTTCCTCTTTCCCTTTACCTCTTTTTGTCTCTGATGTAATCATTGTTGCTTTTTTAGTTTTTTTTATTATCTTTATTATTTATTTATTTTATCCTCTGCATTAGTCAGTATATTTATTTAATTTTATTGTATAACATTACATATGCTTTTAACTTGATTATATCTGATTGTCAAAGAACTATGTTTTTAAAGTGCTATATAATTAACATTATTATATTATGCTATGAATATCATTCTTACTCTTTAAGTGACTTTAATAGCTATACTGTTATAGATAGCAGCAGCCCAGTTATAATGTTATCAGTGTGATTCAAGACCTTCATTATTCCCACCCCTCTGTGTGTGTGTGGAATGCAGTGGAATGTACACAACATACCAGTCTTTCCGTTGGAATTAAGGCACATGTCCTCAACATCCCAGCTATACCGCGGTTCTATACCGCAGAAATACAGCCTTCCCACTGCTGTTCATCCCTGTCAAACCCTACATTACAGTACCTGGCTTGGATATTGGGCTTGAGGGCGATGAGACGCGAGGTTCCTTGGCTGTCGTCCAAACGCGTGTGTGTGTTTACAGTGGACCGTGATACCAGTCTGAGTTGTGCGTGCGGCTCATCCTTTCCATCTCTGCTTCCTAGAAAAACAATATAGCCCCAAAGGTAAACACAGGTTGTATAGATTGAGGAGTGTAAAACAGCCATTGAGCTGGGGGAGTTTTTAGTGGGATTCTTGGACCCCCCCCCCCCCACACACACACACACACACACACACACAAAAATTGTGCTTAAGAGATGCATAACAACCAGCAAGGGCACTTGGCAGACTACCAAAACACCTGGCATGTTGCAACACGGCACATTTGTGTATGTTCGGAAGGTATTTCTACCGCATAGTATTTCACGTAACACAATATCCCCTGTTAAAAATCTGTCATTCACTTAACATATCGTTTATTGGGTTGGATTTTACGGCATTACAATTCCCTCTGAAATGAATGAACGTACACTTACTCAGGTGTGTTTTATAGGCTTATGGCGGCCAATGGCCCATAGGGTCTGTTGTTCAGCCAATTAAAAAAGCACTTCAGCGAATAATGGAGAAGCTGCTGTGTAATTAGTAGCCACAGGCCATGGTGGAGTCTCTGGCTATAGCATAAGGCTATTATTTGAACAAGTCATCACAAGTCCCGTTGGAACATTCTAGAAAGAATGTCTCATTATCTTCTATCTTACAAAGCTGTGCCTGTTTAGAAAATTGAAAATCCCTATAGTATTATTCTAATTTATTATTATTTTAATTTATTATTATTTCTAATTGAATTATTATTTCTTTCACTCTTCACTATAATCTAAAATTTCACCAGCAATTGTAAATTTAGTGAATTTAGTCATTATTATTATTATTATTTATTTATTTTATTATTTATTTATTTATTATTATTTTATTTTATAACAACATTTCTTGACGTGTTTAATCTTTAACTGTGACAATCCATGTAGTTACAGTAGGATTAGGAATAGTACAGAGTACAAAGCTCTGTACAAAGTACAGAGCTAAAACTGCATCTGTATCCTTCTGTCTGACCAGCCCCCCAGCACCAGGTCCCTTCTGCAGTGTTCTACCACATCACGGCAATGGCAAGGCTCCATTTGGCCAATG
Organism: Percopsis transmontana; assembly: GCA_025447815.1. Taxonomy (NCBI): domain Eukaryota; kingdom Metazoa; phylum Chordata; class Actinopteri; order Percopsiformes; family Percopsidae; genus Percopsis; species Percopsis transmontana. The sequence goes on from JAOEHI010000013.1 coordinate 588,378, forward strand.
GATGTTTAACCATGTCTCCCAGGGCACCAGCTGGCACTCACCCACACTTCACATTTCCCTCCAAAGAGAGCCTCCATCCACAGTCCCGCAGGCACAGTGGGGGGGGGGTGAAGCTAACAGGCAAACACTAAAGGTTGCTGTCCCCATTTCACATCAAATATCAAGGACACCAGTAATTACCGCACACAGCTGAGAGGTTCCGACGTCGGAGCACGGTATCTCTTCTATCTGACCTTGCTCTGCAATGCTGCTGTAGAAGCTTACTGTATACTGGTGTCATCTGATAATTACCCACTAATTGCAGTGCTTCCGAATAGGCTGTCTATCCCAGTTGTGTGTCAGTGTCTCCATTGGTTTGATCGCATGGACTCGCTTCTGCAAGGCTATACTTTGACAATGGTGTGAGGCTTAAAGTGCCACGAGTCATCTCAGTGGGCCTCGGCGGTGGTCTGATGTTAGCTGTGGACATAGGCTGGAAAATGGGATAGAATAAAGAAAGGATTGAGAAATTCAAAAAATAACTGAAAAAAATAAATAAAACTGAGCGGAAAGAATCTGCGATGCTTATTAACATCCGCCTGTTGTCCAGCGTTGCGTGTAGCTGGGGATGGGCAATGACAATGATTGGCGGGAGTGTGAGGGCGCGGATGTCTGCTCTCGGCTTTGTGGGTGGCACGGGGCCTGGACTGTGTTGGCTTGTCAGACACTGAGTCAACTGGGAGAATTTGATCCCTGGGTTGGAGGGCCGGGCACATTGTTAAATTCCAGGATTAAGCCGCTGTAAAGGGAGGGAATGTTAACTGTGCTGGTCAGCAGGCCGGCCCGGATCAGAGGCGCTTATCGAGTCTGTGGTGAGCGTCTGTCGCTGGCCGATAGCGTGAAATGACATGAACACCCAGTTGTTTCGCTTCCCCATTCCACTGAGTACTCCCCGCTGATCCGCATATCACACCTAGCTACAGAAAGTCCCAAATAAGTGTGCTAAAATCTGCCGCGGCTGTTAATTAATTCACACTGTAGGTCAGCTATGCTGTTGGCTTATGAAAGGCTGTCCACAAGTTTCCGTAGCTAAGAGTTAGGAGCAACCACAAGGGCTGCAAAGCTCAGTTTAAACACTGCAAGGAAAACTCTGTGCTAACTTCATGCCCAACAAGACTCGATATAAGCATATTACGGAGCACATTTTTTGTGAATAAATGTTTCTGGAATGTGTATATGAGTTTACTAGAGAAGCAAAAATTCAGAATTTCAATATACCGCGGCTGTGCTAAGAATAGCCATGAAACGCAACTGTGAAACATGACGTGTGCAGCGCCTTTACGAAGTGAGAAGTGAGGAGCGGGAAGTCTCCAGCCGAGAATGATCAATTAGGGACTCGCTCAGGTACCCAGGCGCTGTCGTGGCTTATTTGGGTTGTTGTTGCCACTGCTGTTGTTTAGTGAGCCCCAGCCATTAAGCCATGGTTGGGGAGGAGGTGGAAGAGGTGTTGTGTGCGTCTAGAGATGTGTTTTCCCCCTTCCTGCTCCCCCTGGGGAAGGCAGCCGTGTCTCCAGTCATTACAGCCTCCGCGTTTGAGGTGAGCAGGGTTCTGGGTTTAACACTCTCCTCTTTTCTCACTCTGCGACTCCGCTCCGTGTGTGTGTGTGTGTGTCTCAGTGTCTAGTATGCGCTGCGCAGGGGAGGCACTGGATTGTGTCAGTGCTCTCTAGGGCTTTGCCCTGCCCCTGTTTTTCTCCCTGTTTACCTGTCTGCCCTGGTCTGCCAGCTTGTGTGTCTCACGGTGTCTTGCTGTCGAGGGTTAGGCCTCATGCTGTCTCTTCAAATGTACAGCTTCCACATGACAGTAATGGTACTCATGACGAAGAGACATTTGGACAGTATGTTCCCTTAAAGTGTCTTTGTACAATTCTAGTTTCTCCAGTTGTGTGGTTAGTTTGGTTATCTGAAGGGACCCAAAGGGGCATGACTCATTTTAAAACCATGTAATTTAGCCAAACTTCCTCTATGAAAAAAATCAGTGTGCAGATTTGACCCCAGGTGTGACATCATTTATGGATTGTAACCAATAGTCTCTGACATGTCCTTCCACTCCCAGTCAGATAGTGAATCAGATAGCGAATCAGATAGGGGGGCCAGGAAAGCAGATGGGGGGCAGCATAGTCTAGTGGTGTAGGTGTTGGACTCCCAGCCGGAAAGTTTTGTGTTCAAGCCCCAGAGTTGGCCAACCTGTAAGCATCCGTACAGGTTGTCTCTTAGAAAAGATGCCTAACCCCTATCTGCTCCATGTACTAGCATCATAGTCGCTTTGGATAAAAGCGACTGCTAAATGACCTCATTGTAAATTGTAATTTTAATTAAGATAGCTTGAAGGGGGAAAAGTCTGTCTAAAATGACAGTTGGAAAATGCTTTAAAGCCTTTGTACACAGGCTGTCTAACACCTTGCACATTAAGTCTGAAAATGTAAGACAATCCAACAACACATATATACTCTATCTATCTATCTATCTATCTATCTATCTATCTATCTATCTATGAGAGAAGTAATAAAAGCAGCAGCAGCAATAGTTATAATAGTAGTAGTAGTTGTACCTATTTCTAAGGCCACCCTCATAATCAAATATACTTGTAGCCATAGACAGCTAGCAGCTTTAAGCTGTGTTTACCGTTAAATGAAGCAAGTGTCACGTGTCGCCCCGATGCCTATTATACAAAGTGATTAGAGCCATTAGCCCTCCAAATCCTTCACCTCCGATTAGCATTTAGTCTGAGGTTAATTCTGTTTGTTTTACTTCATCGGGTTATGTCAGCCCTGATTCCCAGAGGTCCGCGTCCTGTGACTGGACACTTTACGGCTCAGACTGCTTCCCGGAGATCACCGCTCCAGCCAACGTGCCTCACTGGAAAGCAGTCATGAGATATGAGTCATTCTCAGCTGGGCCAGGGTACAGTGTCTGCTGGGGGAAGGGGAGCAAGGAATGGAGGAATGGAGGAATGGAGGAATGGAGAAAGAAAGAGATTTTTATACCTTTGAGGCTCGTCATATGATAAAAGCAGCAAATGAGCTAAAGATCCAGGAATAGATGTTGCTTTTTTTTTTACATAGTCTGCCATGCCTTAGGCATCCATTGTATGGTGTTTTCGCATGAAGTGCAATCAACTCTGTCATTGTGCATTTAAATGAAAGATGAAAATTACACTGTATGGGTCACTTAAGATTAAAGGATTCAGTCAAGTGTTCACTCTCAAAGAATAACTATTATGTAGGCTTAGGAAACTGGACTTAGATGGTTTGAATGGGGGGTGGGGGGGGACAGGAAAATTTTTAAGACAAAAAAAAAAAAACAATGGACCCAAAAAAAAAAAAAAATCAAAAAAAAAAAAACAAAAAAGAAAAAAAAAAAA
>JAOEHI010000013.1:600367-615787 GCA_025447815.1 Percopsis transmontana
AATTTATTTGCCGGCCCCCCCCCCCCCCCCCCCCCCCAGAAAAACGACCAATGTATCTCTATCACCGAAGCGCCGGTGAATATTAGAAGCATATTCTGGTTTATTATTCAACATTGAGGCAGTTCTTCATCTTCTGTGTTCCTTTGAAACAAACAAATGGAGATAGTTGCCCGCGAACATGTAAAATGTGTCAATACCATTCAAAATATTCCTGTGAAGGTTGACACGTACAAGCTTGTTGAACAAATAAAATAAAAAAATGTTTGGAGGCTATTTATATAATTGAAAACAAAACTGAATGAGCACCAGTCCCTCTCCAATACATCAAGGTTGAGGGAAAAAAATGTATTTAGAACAACTCAGTGATTGGGTTGACAGTGATGCATTGAAATGGGTCATCCTGTAATTGCTCTTTCCTGTGGCTACTGCCTGGGATAGGAGTGCATAACTATGATAAAACTGTGGACCTGGGCTGTCTTAGATAAAAAATTAAATAAATAAAAGCTGCCACAGGCGGACCCTGTGCCTTCTCCAGAATGTTGCATCTTAAGGGGCCTTAGAACAAGTGATTGCTGCAGAGCTAAGCAGCCGAACGACAGCCCTGCCTTTCCTCAAACAGATGCCGATTAGGTCTTGACAAAATCCTAAATGTGTGTATTGTTGGAGCTGTTGTTATGGTTGCCCCCCACCTTTTGCATTGTATGTGGTACAGTAGGGAAAATATAAGGTTTAAGCTTAGGCAGAATATATTACAATCTTCTGAATGGTCGTGTACACATCACAGACAACTGTCCAGCAACACACAGGGAGACATAATGACATAATGAATTGACCCATTAGTGACACAAAGACCAAGTTTAATTTCCTTTACAGGATGTCTCAGGCCAGCTCCGGGGTTTGGAAGACATCACATCCCCCATATGACTAAATCAGATGCTATGAGTGACAAATATGGCCCCGCAGCTTGAAGTTATACAATTGACACTCAGTTCTTTTCCGAGGCTGGACAACAATGTGGGCCCTGTCCGGAAAAAAACAAACGGCATTTGTCACATCGCACGACCGCGTGCCAAGTTGTGGTCGTGCACCAAATTAACTTTATTCTGTGAATTTAAGCAACAAGACGAGGTGCGATTCCTCTTCTTCGTCAGAGTCATTCCAACGCGATCACATCTTATCACGGTGGGATACGTTTGATGTCATGCCAGCATAGACATGTGATGGAATGCAACTGGAGTGAGGTCACCAGATTACATTGCAAATAGGCATAGCATCTTTGTCAATCCGGTCTGTAGGCTAAACACAATCACCCAATGAGAACTGAAGCCTGGTGAAAACATTAAATCAGTTCCAAGTTAAGTTTATTTAAAGTGCATCACAATGTCCCAATATCATTTACATAACATAACATAACATAACTTAAAGCAAAGAAATAAATAAATATTATATTGAAATGTATGAACAGAAGCATCATATGAGATAATAAATACAAGATTAAAACAATGCCTAAATGCAGTATTACTTCTCAACAGCCTTTGAAGAGAAGAATAGCATGTCAGAGGGGAATAACTCGACACCATGCCTAAATGCTTTTCACTGCGCCTATGGGCCACTTATTCTTTTACAAAAGAACACATTCCATGGATAAAGCTAGTGAAGTGAGTGCTCGCACCAGTTTCTTCTCGGCAAGAAACGAAAGAAAACGTGCTTAATGTAGCCTACCGTCATCAACACATGGGGAGCCCCACTGAATGATCAAAGCTCTAAATGATCTCCTAATAAAATAAATTGTATACATGTGGCTGTTTTCCCGAATGACTGGGATAAACAATGTCGTTCCTACTACGAAGTTGAAGAAAGTGTAATGTTTCCAAAGAAAACATAAAACTGTTGCGGCTCACATGCGCGCACTGTGGCGAAACATTCCGTCAACAGAGAAGAGCAGGCAAGACAGACCAGAGAGAGTGGAGCACGCAATATATATATATACATTTCTAAAAATAGCCGTCCAATGAATGTCAAATAACTCTGAGTTAAATGCACCAATTAAAACAGAGATAGACCAAAATTATGTCAAGAAGCGACTACGATTGGTCGACTGTGATATCATTTGCGCTGCCAAAAGCTGGTTGACGTTGATTGGTCTAAACCCAGCAAGCGTCAACCATGCCGTGAGCTGGTGGGCTGGCTTTAAGCTTTGATAGGGAAGTTTGCAGAGCGCAGTGCTTAGCCGAGTTCACAGTTTGAAAATAGAGGTAGTTGAACGCAAGTGGGGAACGGTCTTCTGTTAAACATCACTTGTTTGCATCGTCACTGCACGCGAGTGCAACAAGGATACTTGTTTGACAACATCGACTTCTTTTTTTTTGTACTTCGTCCTAAAGAAAATTTTAAGCGCAGATAACTAGGCGTCCTGCGCTCATTTGAAACTTGGAAATGGATGTGCTTCCCATGTGCAGCATCTTTCAAGAACTTCAAATAGTTCACGACACGGGCTATTTTTCAGCCTTACCATCGCTCGAGGAGTATTGGCAGCAGGTGAATATATTGTCCATATAAACTTACCTTGAACATGTATTTCAAAGCTGATGCCATTTAGTGAGCAATTCCAGCCTCCGTGCTCAAGAAGGAAACAATGTGTCATAACGATGTTGTTTTTTTTTTATATGGGACACAATACATTCGCTTTATATTTTATTGCTGGGATTTAAAGTTTTACAAACCAATCTTGTCAAACGCGACTACTAGTGTGCCACTGACAGCCTCAGTCGAGGCGCTGTCTTAAAATCAATGGGTCTCGGAGAGTTATTTAAGCAGCGTTGTGCTGCTCTAATAGTCTGCTTTATTTTGAGCAAGACGTATTTTGCCAGGTGTTTGTTCTGCCGTTGCAGTCTCAGATCGTCTGTTGTCTCACCTAATCGATCGTTTTTTTTTTGTGGTGTTCGTTGCGTGAAGTGGCGCAACATTCGACTGTCAACGGATGCATTTTGAATTAGACTGACTGTAGCTACTGTAGCCTACTTAGAATGTACTCAACGACAGCGGATTGGTATGCAGTGTCTTACTGTGGATACCGTTAAATGGCATGCAACCTTTGTGGAGCATATTATCCAAAGAGGGAATGCACTTCACAGATCGAGCCACTTTCCTGTGGGCATTCGTGATTTCTGGCACGTACTGTAGTCCACTTAAGCTTTGGCCACGATAGTAGGCGACCTCAGACTCGTCTGTAATTCAAATCGTTACTATGTAGGCCTATGTCGAATCTTCTGCTCATTATTATTTAACAACACGTCAACAAAATAACTGATTTACATCGTACAACTAATCTTTGCATTTGAATAAAATGCAGTAGCCTACACAACATTGGACTATCAAATGTCAGCAATGCTCGCATGAGTAACGATAGGCTACTCCTACAGCGGTAAAATATTGTGTAAGATTGCGGAAGCGTATTGCCTAGGCCCTAGAGCACTCCTATTTTCACCTGCCCTCCCTGTCAAAAGCCGCGCTTACTGTCTGAGTGGCCTTGATTATTTTCTTTTTAATTGAATGATTTTGGATTCAAGCCAAATGTAAACTATCTGTACCAGTAAGTGGCTTCGGCTGACAGACACCAAGGAAGGATGTGTTTGCCGTGCATGCTAGGGCTACGCATGAGGAAAAGCGGATGAATAGCTCATGTTAGAGAGGGGAAGTTGAGTAGCTTCCTTAAAAGGAACTCTAAATGTGTTGCGTGAGTCATTGGCCGCCGAATTGCGAAACGCACGTTAATAGTTCCTCAGCACTTAAAGCGGCTGGAATTTATGGGCTGACAGCTCAGAGGGAATATGCTAGCATCCTGCCCCACATGAAGTCCACTTGATTATACAGTAGCCTAAATGAGTGTTTGTAAGCAAACTAGGTTTACCCCGTTACCCAAAGTTCCTGGTGCCCCATGACATGCATAATGCACTGCCATGTTTCAACACGTTAAACATGAGGACCTCAGTTTGAGGTAGTGGCCATACAATGTATACTAAACACGTGGAAGCCTTTTTTTTTTTATATAGCCTGTGTACAATAGCTGGAAGTACCCAACTGATGACATGCAGATGCACCCACATTCAACCGAATATGTAACATTTCAGTAGTTGTCTGTGGCTGCACTGTTCTGTTGACTGCTAGGAACTTCAGGCCTGCTGATGCAGCTGCATTTTACCCACATTCGACAGAATGTGTAACATTGCAGTAGTTTTCTGTGATTTCAATGACTGCTAGGAACTAGGGTTAATTTGCATTACTGACATTTTCTCATTTGTCTGCCGTCCTCCAGACATGCTTGGAGCTGGAGCGGTATCTACAGAGCGAGCCCTATGTCTCCACGTCCGACCTCAAGTTTGACGGCGGGGAGGACCTGTGGAGCAAGCTGATCTTGGCCTGTGGCGACAAGACCAAGATCGAGTGCGACCCAAAGATCCCCCTCGCCCGCGAAGAGGACAGTCCCGACAGCCACGTCTTGGACACCAGCAGTGTGAATTCGGACGCCAGCAGCGAAGCTTCGGACAGTTCCGCGGAGCTCTCGCCCACGCACAGCTTCACCTCCAACCCCCTGGGTTCTGTCTTGGTCGGCTCGGGACCGTTTAGCCCCTCCGTGATCAGCACCCCTCCCTCCTCTCCGGAGACCCACTCCGAGCCCAGCAGCGTGTCGCCGAGCTGGGCGAGCGCTCACGCCGACTTACCGGTCAAAATCCGGAGTGGCGCGATGGGGAAAGTTTCGGACAAGACAGGGCTGGGCTGTGCGGACGGCTCCCCCGATGGCCGGAGGCGAGTGCACAGGTGTCACTTCAATGGGTGTCGCAAGGTTTACACAAAGAGCTCCCACCTAAAGGCACACCAGCGCACTCACACAGGTAAGTCTCGTACTGCTTTAAGAGCATTGGCAAATTCTTTCTATCTTCGATCTTTCTTTGAGAAGCTTTCTGTTGTGCTACATAATGGGCAAATGGCAACAGTGGGTCTCAACCACCTCAAGTGACTATAAATGTATATCTTATTCTGATAAAGGTGACAAGTGTAATTCATTTAGCGGGGTTTTTTTTGTTTTTCACCCGTATTGCGTTTGTCTGGCGGTTGTGTAATGTGATTAAAGATCCACACTGCATGTCCTCAGCCAGAGTGCTGCGAGTGTTAGCTCTGCATGGCTGGAATCCTAAACTGTGACCTAATCTATCTGGAATGTGACTGACTGAGTGAACAAGTGATTTAGTGAGAGAGAAGCGAGGGAGGGAGGGAGGGTTAGGGGGAGGGGCCGCACATGGGGATGAAAGGAACTTGGTTTCTTCAAAACAGATTGGGTTTCACCCTGGGAAAGGCTGAGTGGGTGGGGAGCCAGGGGCACAGAGTTGGAAAGCTGTGAATGGCCATTTGACCGTTTCATATTTTTGATTAGTGGCATGGAATTGCACGTGTGGCTTTCACAGTTTTTTATTTTATTTTTTTATTTCTATAATTTTTTTTTTTCTTGACCCACTTATTTTAATTTGTACTTTTTTTGCTTTAGACATCCACCAAGTCTATAGGGACACACTCTGCATTCCCAGCGCATTTCACATTGCACAGGAAATAATTGGTGGTCACGCAGGCTCCGCAGTGTCTTTGTTTAAAGTGATTTTGTCATCAACTTTGTCTGGTCTTGGCCTGGCCTGACCTGTTTTTTGAATGCATTTGCATGACAACGAGAGGAAGGTCTGGGCACCGAAAGTGGAAGCTCATGGAATGTCTTCGCACTTCTCGTTTTTTTGTGTTTTTTTTTTTTTTATGCTCTTTATTTCTTTAAATCTTTGGTCGCGTTTCTGTGTAACTCATTGTCTCTTGTTTGCTTGTTCCTCAGGTGAGAAACCGTACCGGTGCTCATGGGAAGGCTGCGAGTGGCGTTTTGCACGGAGCGACGAGCTGACCAGACACTTCAGAAAGCACACCGGGGCGAAGCCATTTAAATGCAGCCACTGTGACAGGTTAGCATCGCAGCCGCTAACACACCGACTGCCCGATGCGATCTGCTGTACGCTTAGTGTCACTCGCGCTGTGACGCACGCTTGTTGGAGATTGGAATCATGCATTTTGCCAGCATTTAAAGTGTCACACATTTTACACTTTGACCTTTTCTCTAATGCCCCTCCCCGCTTTAGTTTGTATGCCATTTGTTAGGGCCAGTAACTACTGTAACATTTCTGAACCCCTTTGAAATATTGAGCTCATGCTGTGGCTCCCCCAAAAAGTGTCTAGTGACCCCCCCCACCCCCTGTATATAACTGCCTCATCAGTAACTAACTCTCTCTCTCTCCCCCCCCACCCTCCAGATGTTTCTCCAGGTCTGACCATCTGGCTCTTCACATGAAGAGGCACATCTAGGAGTAGGGTGACAGACTGACCAAGTAACGCAGCGAAAAGGGGAAATTGACACGCAGTCTACCGGCCGGTCTCTTGGTTGAACTGTCCCAGAGCGGCATGGCAGGGGAGCGTTCCAGCCAAAGCATGCCATTTTGCACCGTACTGAAACCCAGTGCCTCCGGGACCTCTTCTTTGGAGAAAAGGCGCTCTGAAGGTTGCCCGTCGCAACAAGAGGACAAAAATCACTGATGGGAGATTCGATCGAGAACGACTTGCAAAACAGAAAAGAAAGGGGAGGGGGGTGGGGGGGGGGAAACAACAAAAACTTAAAAAAAATGAACTACAAAAAAAACGACAACACACAAAGAAAGACACAGAAAAAGAATGAATGATCTGTATGTATGGTGCATGATGATTTGGGACACCTCCCAGGCAGCAGATACACTGGTACTTTTGCGACACAGATGAACTGTCTGAGGTGAGCATGTGTGCACTGTGAATGTCTGAGACTGGCTGGCCGGCCCCCTGTGAGGACGGGGAGAGAGGGAGAGATCTTGGGGAGAAGGGAGGAGGAGAGGCAGGAGGGCTGGTACCAACATTGCTTTGGACTGAAAGGGTTTCCAGGGGGACGAGGTCCCTCACAGTGCCCCCCCCCCCTTGGTGGTGGTGTGAGGAAGGGGTGGAGAGAGAGTGCCTCGTCGGGCACCCAGACCGGAAGGGGGTGGTTCGGGGTCTTTTCTCAGAATCTTTTCGAGACCTTGGCTTTGACCAATAGAAGAGGGGTGACTTGTACGTCTACTGCCCCTACCCCTACCCCCACCCCCCCAGTCACTGTATGACAGAAGCTTTTTTTGGTGTTTTTTGGTGCAGCTACTAAATGTGCAATGTGTTATGTAGCCTGGTTTATTACTTTTTTTTTTTTTTTTTTTTTTTTCTTTACAAGCTACAAAGCTCATCTGTAGTACAATTGTATAAGCTGTGTGCTTAGAGATATAACACAACTATACTATACAGTATCATAGACCGGTGTTGCATGGTTCTAGGGGTTGTACATTTTCCTGTTCCCACTGTAATCAGGACTGCAAATACTTTCAATAAAAGTGCAGCTAAAATGCGACGCGTTAGGTGTTACAATATTGTACATAAATCCTTGACAATTTTATTTTATTTTTTACAGTCACCCATCCCTCACCTTTTCTTGTTCTGATTTAAACCACTGCGTACCGATATGAAATTGTTCACAGAGCTCTTATTTTCACGCATCCTATGCCTTGGAACTAATTTTACTTTTTTTGTACTTTTTTTTTTCTTTCTATCTAATAATGCACTGTTGACCTTAATGGTGCCTTATGCAAGTGACTTGCCCTTGACTGGCGGCGTGCTCAATGGGGGTTCACATTTGTCGTGATTTTTAAAAAGGAAAAAAAAAAACTTAAATCAAGGCTCAATTGCGTTTGAGGTTGCACCTTTTGTTTATCGACGACTGTCGTGACCAATTAGATTTAGTGTCGTGATTAAAAATGGAGATTCTCAGAGAAATTGAATCTATTTACTTGGGTGCACCAAAGCACCAATATCACTGTTGTATATTAAATTTAGTTGTGCCAGATAATGTAAATAAGATAAATGCTGTATGTTTAGAGCACTTATTTCAATGTTTTAAAAGACATTAACTACTGTATAGTAGGTACTGCAGTCCATCACACACCGCTCAAAAAGCAGATGTGTGTAGAACATGGTTGAATGGTAACCACTCTAGTCAGACCTCCCCCCCCCACTATCACGACAAAACCTCTTTGCTCCCCTCCGTTGCGCCATCCCTGCAAGCAGGACTGAAGGAAAAAGCTAAAGATTTATTGTAATTAACAGGCTGCAGTTAGACAGGCCTTGCCTTGTTCTGCCTCTCAGTAATGAATTGCTAAAGGCTTTGTTGGCATGGAATCTGTCACAGACTGCTGACTGCGTAGGTTGGTTATTGACCTGTCTAGGGAGCGTTGTTTTAGCCGTGCTGCAACAGTATTATCAAAATGCGGGGAAACAATGTGGGGGTCGGGGTACTGTGGATAGGATAAAGATCATCCATTTGAGCTGACCCATTGTCAGTTATACATGCAAAATTGGCAACGCCACTGCAAGTATTTGCCCTATAAGTGAATCAATATTTATTTATAGTTATTATTGTGAGGTCGAGGAAAAAGGCACATAACTAGCAAGGGTAGAGAACAAAAACTATTTTGAATTAACTCTATTACTCTAAACTGAGTTGCCACACATCAGGGCCTTGTTGTACCTCAAGTGAAGGAATGTGATGTTACAAGTATCCGTGTGGCATGTTTGGACATATGGATTTCACATCCGTTGCTGAAAGAGACTGGATGAGTACAAACTTGAAACTGCTTGCTGCAATACAATTTGAGCATTGGCAAGGTCTTTTGTGGCCAAGGAAACAAATGTTCCATCTTTTGAAAAGCGGCCAATACTGTTTCAACTAGCAGTTGAGCCTTGATTTAGCTTAAAACACCTTCCTTCTCACTTTCCTTCTCTCTTCGTCCCTCCCTACCCTGACATGTTCTGTCATTCACCACAGCTCTTTGTTATCAAGTCTTTGTATAAAAAAAAAGAAGAAAATAAAACTTTTGTAAAATTGTTATGTTTATGCTTTATGAAATTTTTATTTGAAATTGTTTTGCAAAATTGTTATATTTCTGTATGAATGTATTTTTTATTGGAATAATAAGAATTCTTATCTGACTTTGGCTTGCTTCTCTGGTCTCAATTTTGGACTCCATGTTTATGCCTTAAGAAAGGTTTACCGCCAGAGGAAAAATAACAGCTATGGACAAGAGTACTGTAAATTAGGTTGTGGATGAAAATGTGTCGAAGACAAGTGTACAAATAATGGATGTCTTTCTTCCCATTGAGCATTTGACAGTTGAGGAATGAGAGGGACAGATATGAAACAAAGTGCAGTTCATTCCATACAAATTCTTTGCCCATGACGGTAGGGATTATTCAAGACAAATTGCTGTCTAGCATACTTACTAGCATATTTGTCATCTGCTATGTACCTGCTGTTAACAGTGGCAGTGTTGTTTCTTTGATGGTCTGGTTGCTCCAACCCTGATGTAAATACCAGTGCGAAAATATTCCAGAAATAAGCACAAACACAAAAGTTAATTATATCTTTGGTTTGTTTTTTAAACGGAGGGCACTGACATGCATTTAAGTAACAATAAGTCAGGAATAGTTGTGCCAAGGTTAGGCTCATTGCCCAGACACGCTCTACAGTAGTTTCATTTTCTTTAAGGCCTTGCTGCAGTTTCAGCAGGTTTCAGTCATAGCAGCGACTGACTGCTTACTCCTTTAAGCTTGTTCTCATCAAAGCAGTATAAATAATTTAGCTCCATCCAGCAGCCCATGGCATTTAATTAGAGAGCCACTTTTATACATTTGTTAGATAATTACTCGACTTGACAGAGATAATGATACAAAACAGCAGTGGATAAACTGAAAGAGAATAGTTTAAATAACAAACCAACAAAATACGAGATAAAATATGAAAATAACTATACTATGTTCCCTCTGCTTATGGTAATGACATATGGGCAGGCAACTTCTTCACTGATTCTGAGTAAAAGCCCTCTGTTTTATTTAATTTTATTAACTGTAACCTTCAGATATTAAATTAAGCTTGGTTTGGAGGTCTTCCCAGCCTTGGAATGGCAACGGATGTTGCTATTGCCTCAGATTCTGCTGCCCCTTGATCTCTCAAGCTGCTGTCTCAATTTATTTAGCATCACATGTAAATCTGTTGATGGTTTGTGATACACGACCGAGGTGCAACCCAACAGGCACAAAAACATTCTAAGTTATTCTACATGCACGTGATAGACCTACAGTAACTAACTAAGAAACTCACCTTGTAGCACGAGGACAATTTAGTAGAGGCATACACATGGATACCAATCATCTAGGCTACATTATTTTTAACCTGTTTAAGTTAGCATAAGTCACAAGTACTAAATGTTACTCCTATGTAGGCTATGACTAATTTCATCCATTAAAACTTTAATCATCCTCTAATTACATCATTTCAGACAGATAGGTGTAGATTTCCCTTCACACATTGTTCCGTGATCTGCTTTAAAACAGCAAATAGTCTAATTTACCATAGTCCTATCACAGAGACATTAAAATCAAGTCCCTTGACTACATTTTGTTTAAATATGAATATAAATACACTGTTTGCTGCACATGACATACAAGACTGGCACATGAAGTAATTTAAGGACATCCATCTAACTTTTGTGTATTCAGGCATTGAATCTTAATCATTGTTTGTCTATCACTGAGTAATAACACGGGGATTACTATTTTAATATTTGCTTTCCAGCTGAATCACTGGAAAATGTTGTGAAGGAATGGCAGCATTATTTGAAAAACAAAGGGGAAATAACAGACGATCTTCAGAATTATGAGAATGCCCAAGAAAATGGACTTTAATGGAGGCACACATTGAGTTAAATGAGGGGAAATAACAAGGAAAGAGAAGGTTATCAGGCACTAAGCCCGGTTCATTCAGCCCGCCAGACTGCAAGTCATCACATATGCAGACTTCACTCAGAAAGATCCAGCGTCAGGGATTTCTGCCTCTCTCTCTCCCCCATTCTCTCCCTCTCTCTCTGTCTCTCAGTGTTAATGGGGTCTATTAGGACACGGGCTTTGGGGGAAATATAACTGAAATCAGAGGTCAGAGACTTCCTTTAAGATAATGGCTCGTCAGCATTGCCTGTCATTATCACCACTGCTATGACCGCCGGCAGTAATAACCGTCCTCATCCTTTTCCTCCTCAAACCTCGTAATGGCCGCGTTTAATAACGCTGCTTTCATCATTGTTATCGTCATCCACCTTCATTTCTTTGCCATCTGTGTCAGCACCATTATATTCTCCAGTTATCATTGTCATTATCACTACTGATATCCACAAAATCACTATACTATCTTAACATTGCTCCCCCATGTGAAATTCCCATTAAGGCTGGTGGAAGATTCAAGTTTTTCCAGTTGTGTCGTCAGTTGTATGGTCTGAAGGGACCCGAAAGGGCTGGACTAATTTTTAAGTTTAATTTACATGTTATTTAGTCACAATCTTTTCCTATGTGACATCATTTCTGGATTGTAACCAATTCTTGACCTATCCTGCCCTCCTTAGTCATGTAGCCAATCAAGCAGGGCAATACCAACTGAAATGTGGGAGGGAAAAAAGTCTTGCCAAAATTACTGTTCTAGGGGCCTTTAAATAATGAAAGTTTACTGAATGTCCATACTAAATGAGTTGCCACACCACATTAGCATGTTGCGATTAGTGCCAGAGAGGGAGATGAGCTCTAAGGACAATCCCTACAAACAAAGCAAAGTGATTCAGTGTTTCTTCCGGGTAGAAACAAGTCTCTTTTCCCTTTAAACAGAGATTATTTTTAGTTCAGACATTGACCACATCACAGTTTTTTTAAAAGAGAAGTGGCGAGACTCTCTGGGGGGCTGCGGGTGACATGTTAGCTAGCTAGCAGGGGGTAAAGCAAAAAAAAAAGCACTAATGTGCACTGAGCACGACCTTGTCGCAAAACTCTGGGTGAGCAAGCAAACATGTCTGAGCCCTATGCAAAGCATTCAGAGGGTGACCTCCCCTCGTAGAAGTGTTCAGAAGTTACTCTACAGATACTTGGACAACTACATCAAAATGTAGGCCTAATCGTGGTGCATTCATTTGGCACATAAGCACAAACGTGACTGATGATTGTGCACTGTATTTACAGCCCTGTGTCTGCGTCTGTATGTGTGTGTGTGCAATAGAGGGACAACAAGGTAGGATACATATGGAGAGCTTCTGGGTTCATATGCAGTTCTCAGAAGAGTCATCTTCAACTGAAGGTAAATTAGTTCATTTAAATACAATCCCAGGTCAAAGCGGGTCAAGATCATAATTGTCCTGGTAATTACATTCACCCCCGGTGTCTCTGGCTTGTGTCACTCTGGCAGACTGCAGCAGTGCACTCAGGAGGACAGACCAAAATACACCGTTAGCCTCTGGAGCCTGGGTCAAACGGTTAAGAAGTGGTGAGGACAGGCAAGTCCGCATTCGCACATAATGGTCCCTGGTGTAATGATGTTTTCGTCCCCCTGTCCTCTCCAGCTCTCATTACAGCATTCTCGGTAGGTCACATTGCTTTCGGAACCATAGATGCAATGCACGGCTAGTTTGTATACACTAATGATCCCAGTTGTTATGCACTGAACTGTCATAGCACGGGGCCGTATTGTAAACAGATTGTTGCTATGTGGCACTGGCTTCGAGTCCACGTCTACACCGTTGTGTTTCAACGGACCAACCCACTCCCGTCTGAAAGACCCCGTAGCCGCGCAACTGGGTTATGTGATGCAACTGTTTACGGTTAAAGTGTAGGGTGTTCGATCAGCGCACATGACCCGCAATCAAGCTTCATTCCAAACGGACACGCGAGATGTCAAGCTTCATAAAAGCGGGTGTGATTTTCAATTAATAGCGGAGTGCCGCCGCACCTGTAGCGAGTACCTACAGACACTTATTACTTTGAGTCAAGGTCAGCAAGGCTTTGAAACGTCCTCATCTCCGTTCTGCAGGTTAACTGTGTGCCTTTGCATTAATCACCATGACAACTGACTCCTTTGTGTGTGCGTATCACGCCTGACAGCGAGGAGAGAAGAGAGTGAGAGGCAGAAAGACACAGAGAGAGAGATAGTTGGTTCAAGATTCCTGACAGGGTTTTTTTTAGTTTATTTGAAGTTATTCATTACAATTTGTCCAAGAAATAATTATCGTATGAAAAAATGTGGTCACAGGCCGCAGTTTGAAAAGGATTGAATAGTAGGCTACATCTGCTTCATCTCTTTCACAGATATAAAGGAAATCAGATACACAAAGCGTTTCCAGTTGGTAAAATGCTATGGTAGACGTGCATCTCAACTTCCATGCTTGTTTCCTTTGAGACTCGTTGATATAGCAGAGCTCACAGTCTATTCTCGTCTTTACATTTTGTAGTTACAGTTTCATTATTACAGACTTTAAATATTTCCTTTTCAGCTCAAGGCAATGACTTTAAACTACCCTAAGATGACCGCTAAGCTTTCTGTTTTGAATATTTACAATTCAATTAATTATCAGCAATTAATACCTAAGCCTAAAATGCTCTGAATAAAGAAACTCATGCCGAACATTAATCTTTACTTTCCACCTCCATTTCAAAAATTAGTTTTGCATATACGCACGATGTTCCTGGGCGTGGACACTAATTCATTTTAGTTCACACTAATTAATATTGACGGAAATAATGAAGAGCATTAAGAAGATAGCACACGGGAGGAGATGGAATAGAGAAATGGCCGACAGTGAGGTTTAAAGTAGCGGGCTGATTTACACACCAAACAATGTGACAGTTGGGAAATAATTGTTTTGAAAATACAGCACTAGCATCGGCTTTATGTCCCATTACAGAACCTCGGCTAGACTTTGGTGTTGTGTTTTTGTAAAATGTGGCTCCATGTTGTTTACTGTTTACATACAACTTAGTAACACAACCACATATAATATTAATGTGTGAGGGAAATTATTATTGTTCTTCAGGTGATTCTGTTATGGTCCAACATGCCAGGGTATGCAAATGGTATTCACACCAAACACAAAGAAAATAGCATGACTGGGAGCTGAGAAAGAGCCTGACATGTAATCTATTACCTTGATAGATGAATTGAGGACCTATAATTTGTACTCCAATTATAAAAGCCCTTGTTTTCTTTCACTTTGTAGTTCCTCTGATCAACACCTCCTGTGGTAAAATAGAAATTACTTAAGTTGCAGGCTGCCTCTTTCATATGCTGACGGAAAATGCTTTTGGAATGACAGTAAGGAATGTTAAAAGGTTTCATAACCCCAGACTGACATTGAGACTAAAAGCAGCTTCTTCTCTGGGATTCAACTAGCCTTTTAGCAGCAGCTTGGTGAAAAGACAGCATGGAAACGCTCTATTTTTATATTATATTTATGTAGTATGTAATATATTTCATGTCATTGTATTGCTTTCAACTAAAGCAATACAATAGATTTTATTTTAGATTGCATGATAGAATATACTAAGCTTTGGACAATATTTAATTCATAACCATTTAAACCACTTCAACATTTAACGTGCTCTGAAGTAACCAATCTGTAGCCATTTTTAGCCTGTGCGTTATTATCCTCTATCTAACCGAGACGGGGAGTGGGTCGCCGGTGACACAGCGGGTCGCCAGTGACACAGCGCGTCACGTCAAATCACTGTTGCAGACAGGTAGCAGGCTAGGTTGCATTTTAATTCAACAGGGTCAGGCCAGGGTTTGTTCACCACTGTTCTGCTTCATGTGATTAAACATGCGCCGGACGCATAATTTATGGTGCACGGAGGACACTTTGACCTCATCACGATTTTACCATCTCCCACAAGCCGACGTTGGTGCGATGTAAATAACACTATAGGGTAATTTATGCCGAAGGGATAAAAGTTGCCGATGGGAAAGAAACAAAAAAAATCAATGATACATGTTTAGGCAATTTCATTAGTGCCCCTTTCTATAAAAATAAAACTCATTATGGGTGTTTGTCCAAGTGGCACCACGTTTTACTACCAAGTAGTCTACTGTAGAACACAACAGGAAACCTCTGTCACACAACTCCCATGGTTGTAAAACCGCCATTGCTTGTTTCAGCAGATTTACAGATTCAACAGATTTAGCTTTGTTTTGCTGTTTCTAGCTTCCCTCAGCCTGCAGATTACACAGTGGTTTCATGTTGCCATTATGAAGTCCCGCTGAGCCATTTGAGGGCACAGAATGAGATATGAGGTGAAAAACATTTGTGACACAAGTTACATAGCTTTAGAGAGATATAATGAAAAATCATCTATGGGTGCCAACCAGGAAAAGCACAACTGCCCCCCCCCCCACACACACACACACACAAAAGAAAAGCACTTTTA
>JAOEHI010000013.1:632066-646133 GCA_025447815.1 Percopsis transmontana
TTTTTATACACACACACACACACACACACACACACTGTGTGTGTATACATACTTTACATTTCCAGTAGACAGTAGTATGTATATATATATATATAATATCTATCTATCTATCTATCTATACACTGTGTGTGTGTGTGTGTATAGCCATGGAAAAAAGAGACTACTATATTCTTGTAAATATAATAATATAAATATCAAAAATGTAAAAAAAAAAAGTATATATTAAATAATTTGTATAAATATAAATGTAATTGTATTTAGATATTATATTTAAAAAAATGGGCAATGGTCTCTTTTTTCCATGGCTGTGTATATATACATACACAAGACCCTCCTGCTTTGTGCTGGCATATAGCCTACCTGGATGATGTGGTGTTTTGGAGATGTAATCTATTTTATGATTTATGAATCTAAGGGGGTGGGCGTGCAAAAATAGGATGAGACACCAGTTAAGAAAATAAATATCAGCAAAGAAAATGCAAAGAATGTGAGTGAAATGTGAATGAACGTGAACATACAACAGTGAAAGCCATGAATGACATAAAGCCTCAGAGAGACCTACTCATAACATAAAGCTTATAGAT
Source organism: Percopsis transmontana (assembly GCA_025447815.1). Classification (NCBI taxonomy): domain Eukaryota; kingdom Metazoa; phylum Chordata; class Actinopteri; order Percopsiformes; family Percopsidae; genus Percopsis; species Percopsis transmontana. Next base: position 632,651 of record JAOEHI010000013.1, read on the forward strand.
GCTTGATGTTAGGAGTACAAGGACATTTGCAGCAAACAAGGTAAGGAGTACGCTGCTGGTGTGCTTACTGTAGAGGAACGTTTGTATATTTCCACTACATTTTAGATAATTGGTGAAGCACAAATACAGTATTGTTAAATGGTACACTAGATGATGGCCGTGCATGGCAGTGCATTACAAACAGACATGAAGGCAGACTGGTAGCAACATTGGACAGCTTTTCCACTGCATAGTACCAGCTTGACTTGGCTCAGCTCGACTCTACTCTACTCTCTTGTGGTGGGAAGAATCTCGGAGTTGCCCTGGACTGACCAACTGTCCTGTGCAGCCAACATCGCTGCGACGACCTGTGCCTGCAGATTCTACCTCTACAACATCAGAAGGGTAAGGCCCTTCCTCACAAGGGAAGCAGCGCAGCTACTGGTTTTGGTCCAAGCAACACCCTTGTTTGAACCACTCCTGCCATTGTGGTCCTTTCCCTACACAGTTGGAATGTCCTTTGGTAGCCGTGTGCGGCCAACAGTTCAGTTCAGTTACACAAATTGCCCAATTCAGCTCTTGCTGGTAAATAAGCAACAGAGGAACAGAGAAACATATGCACCTTCTCGATTGACCACTGCACGGTTTGCGGGTTGCCATTTAATAAAAGGTGAATTAAAAAGTTGCGGCTGATATACATGTATAGTAACTTAGAACTAATAGTAACTTGCAGTATGTCCCTTGTCACGTAATAACGCAGTGATGATTCTCTGACCAATCAGTAGTCTGCAGTGTTTTCACATCGCCTCAGCTCGCTTGGAACCTCGATGGAGGTGATACCAAAGAAAGTACCAGGTACCAGTTACTACTTTCGCCCTATGGAAAACCAAAATTCAAGTTGAGTCGAGCCGGTACTATGCAGTGGAAAAGCGCCATTAGCTGTATGTGTCTGCTGGATGTGACAAGATGACATGACGTTGGGAATGAAGGGGCAGGGAGCTCCAGCTACTAAACAAGTAGATGGTCGAGGAGCCAGTATGGGGAAAAAAATTAAGCATAACAGATTTACCTTTATCTTATGTCATCCATGTGCACCCACATAAACAAATACATAAAACAACAAACGATAACAAAGTTAACTGTAGCCCACCATAGTTCACTACCCCCGTTCAAAATGATCAAACATCACTTGCAGCTGCCAACTGCCTCATAAAAAGGATACATAAATTAATTTATAAGTCAAATAGTTTTCATTTGAGGGGAAACCCAGACAGTGACTCCATGACAGATCCGGGTAAAGGTCTTGTTTCACAACAACCACGCCTCTTAAGGAAGCTAGAGGATCTATCTTGCCTGCGCTACACTGCGGTCGCTCTGCCGTACCTTGTCTGAACGTCTCCACCAGCTTCTTGGAGATCCACTGCATCGCCTTGGCTGAGATCTTGGTCCCGAAGTTTCTGTCAAACGGCGAGGGTGCTCCTCCCTTTTAAAAAGGGAAAAAAGTAAAAGAAACGGCGTGCTGTTAGCGTTGTTTATCAGGCCAAAACACCACTGTCCAGGCAGCCAATCAAATAAGAACTAAGCCATGTTCCAGGCCTACCTGCTGCATGTGGCCCAACACATTCTTCCGGCAGTCAAACACCCCCTTCCCTTCTTCAGTGTACAGCTGGTAGATAAAGTCTGTTGTGTAGTTCTCATTACTGTTCTCATTCCTATGTAGCACACAGCACAGCAGGACACATTGAGGATGTAGCTACTTGCTAGTTAGTTGCTCCTACAAAGCTAGCTACCAATTCTCCAGCTAAAGGAAGGGGGGGGGGGGGGCTTGGCTTCATTACCTGAGAACCAGCCCTCTCTGAATGCTCGTCTTCATCTTCTCTGTTAAATGTTCAACATTGGCCTGTCACAGAAACGAGACGGAAGCTTGAGAGAAAGCCCTAGTCCGAATGCCCCCTAGTGGCTGAAGCGATATGACTAGCAGATGAATAATATAGCGATGAAGATAAAGAGACAAAATGATCTAAGCACAAGGTAGTTATGTTTTCATATTTGCGTTGACGGGGGTGGGGGGAGGGGTTTGGAAGCTAGGGACTGTGTCACCTGTAGGTCTCTGATGTCGAAGGGTTCTTCATAGATGTAGACTGCGTCGGCCCCCGCGGCCAGTCCCCCTACACTGGCCAGGTAACCACAGTAACCACCCATGGTCTCGATGATGAACACGCGTCTCTTGGTGCCACTGGCCGACTGCTTGATCCGGTCACAAGTCTGACACACACACAGGCTCAGAGTCAGCATTGGGGGCCCCATTAGGTGTGGGTTGTGAAGTTCTACATCCACAGACTACAGCCACTGAATGACTTAGCGGTTTTCAATCTCAGCGGTTCTCAAACTTTTTGCCCTGTTACCCTCCCAAGTGTTTCACGGTACTTCTTTTAAGCATAACAGCATAAAAATATAATTTAAACAATATTAACCAGCATTGAAATTAAAATGTGCATTTTAATAGAGATAATCAAAAAAGAATCTCGCAACCCGACCCACCGTTTGAGAACCACTGTTCCAGGTGAAGCATTAAGGGGGACTGTTGCATTAAGATCTTAGTATAGCCAGACAACAGTTTCAGTGATGCATTCAACAACTCCGGTGCATCAGGTTTAAAAGCCCGCATGCTCATTCCAAACACAGTTCGCTACATGTGTACAGAGTCAGGCACGTTCAGGTTGGTTTCACCGGGCCAACTGACGTAGTGCGTACGGGAAAGAGACATTACCGACATTATGCTTAAAGAACACAAATAGCCTTTTCAATTTAACCACAGGCAATAAAAGTGTATAGTCTGCCTTACCTCCACGATGGCATTGAGGGCCGTGTCTGCCCCGATACTAAGGTCTGTGCCCGGCACATTGTTACTAATAGTAGCAGGCAGCATACACATGGGGATACAAAACTCCTCATGGGTGGCCCGGGCATCGTGCAGCTGCAGCAGACACTCTAAAGCCTGAGGCGGCAGGGACCACAGAAGGCGTTAAGGGGAGAGACACGCATCTCTCTCCCAGCTTTCTGGAGGGTACCCGTCTTTCCGGCATCTTCCGTGTGATAGCGGCTGAGGCTTCCCTTTGGCAGGATGGAGAGGAGGAGAGTGGTGGGGGTCAAACCAGTGAGTGAGTGATGGACGAGGAAACGGAAGGAGGGACGGCCTGCGGAGGATTTACTGAAGGAACTAGGGAAGGAAACTTAAAGGTGACAGGATAAGAGGGAGGGAAGTCTAAGGAAAGATAACAGGACAGGAAGGTAGAAGAAAGATAAGGAAGAAAGGAATGAGTTGAGAATATGAAGGAGAAGGGGGATTGAGTGGGTAAACGGGCAGATGTCTTGCAACAGCTCAATGCAGTGACGTCCCAAACGGGTGCAGTGAAAAAACGTACACATGCAACGGCCATATTTTTCTGCCAAGGGTTTGACACAGGCAGGACAGGCACGGTCAGGTCTGCGCACACACGGGACGGTAGGGAAATACGAGATGCTTGGCACGCCTAGACTTGCCTATACAGTATATCTTTAGGCTCTTTGTCGCTCTCTCACAGGAGATTCATATTACAAGCAAAGGATGCCGTTGCTGCCTGAAGACATGCACCTTGAAACTGGCCTTTATAATTATTGAAGCATTGACGCTTTCAGAAAAATATTTATTTAGGGCCCTAGTTTCCGGGTCAAGACGCAAGCGGAGGCGCAAGTAGATCTAAGGTGGGGCCAATACTTTTTTGCTAATTTCTGATGTAAAAGGGTTGGATTAGAATGAATAAATTATCTGTAGGCTGTCTTCAATTACGGCCAATCAATCAGTGCCTCTCATTCCCTTTTTAAAAGCAGCGCGCTCTGGTCATGGCGAACTGCCAATTTCATGATGGACGGCAAAAGTCCAGACCGGCTAAGACAGAAAGCTTCTCCCATCACCATGTTGTTTTCCATGCGTAATGACGCACATTGTTGGAGGACAATGATACAGTACACGTGCATTTTGTTATGTTAAGATTAAGGACAGTAGTCATTAGTTAAATGATTCACGAAATAGGCCAACATAACATAAACAAAAGTGGCCTGTGTGATTTTTGGATAAGTCTGTGCTTACTGCACCTTCACCTAAAGCCTAAAAACTACCACACAACGCCTGTGTCTGCGCTAAGACATGGTCTGACAACCGCGGCCAGGCGAGGGAAAAAACACGTTGCGGCCAACGGATTGTCTGCGTTAGCGCTACCGCTGGCCTTTGCGCCGTCCGGAAACTAGAGCCCTTAAGTCTTTGAGTGGTACAACAAGTTACAAGGTTACTGAAAGTATTCCATACTACCCTCTACTGCTAGTGTCTACGTTAGTACATACTAACAGACTAAATGCAGGTGGGGATACATGTCTCGGCATTCAGGCGTTAAAGGAGGACACACCCGCATCACGGCATGCCTCAGCGCTGTCATTCACCATTCACTTACCTCGCTGGGGGGGGGGGGGGGTTAACGTGATAAGATCGGCTTTTTATTTACCAGTCACACATTTACATTTACAGGAATTAGCAGACGCGGTACAGACGGTTGTCCGGATGCGTCTGAGGTTTTTATCCTTTTTCAAATCAAATATATTGATCGCCACGCCAATTTCGAACTAGAAGAAGCCAATTATAAATATCAGTCTCGTCTTTTCAACGTGCTGATAGGTCGATGCTGGTAAATATCATGCCGAGTGATTGGCTAGCTAGAGGCGAGCTAGAGTGAGCGATTGACTGTCCAGGAACGTGTGTGAGTGTGAGTGATTAAGGATTCAGGTTGCCAGCCCCATCACTTACAGTAGTGATGGCGTTCAGAGCCGTGTCTGCTCCAATACTGAGGTCAGAGCCCGGCACATTGTTGGAGACAGTGGCTGGCACCATGACCATGGGCACACAGAACTCTGCGTGTGTCCCACGCACCGCTAGTAATTCCAGCAGCGAGAGGTAGGCCTGCGGGGGGTGCAGAGGGGGGGCAGAGCCAAGGTGTTTAGTGGCTGAAAAGATAGGTGTAGACTATGCTTGGGCGTTTGGGGTGCTGAGCGGTTTGGTGGGTGGGTGGGTTTCGCTACTGGGCGCACGGGTGGGGGACAGAGAGGGGGGTGCCAAGGGGAGAGCCAGGTCTATCACTACGGACAGCAGTGTGAAACAGACAGGTACCACTCCATATTAGCTGAAGATAACGAACTTAAGCTGACAACACATGATGAGCAGTGAACCAATGGAAGTGGTGTGCGTGCTGGCCGAGCCATTGTTTCTCCTGTGGCGAGAGCCACACCGCGCAGTTCGGCAGCGTCGTGGATGACGCGGATGTTCCACCTTGCCACTGCCACTGAGTTCAAACTGGTTCAAACTCATCTCGCCCATTTTGCTGCGGCCCTTTCGGAGCACGTTCCAATCAGATTACAGTTTAGCGCGACACACGAAAAGCTCATACGTCTCTGAGTTTCCCAACGTACCCAACATTAATTTAAACTGTTACCACGAGTTTGGAAGGGGGCAAAACAGCACAGCATGGTGCCATGTCATGAATTATCCTATTGTGTTAAGCTGTCCCTACTACGACTAGAAATCTAATAAGCGTATCTCTTACCTAGCTTACTTACTGTAACTCTTTTCGCTACTGTATATCAGACTCATGGTTACCCTCTTGCCAGAATGATGCTTGGGCTACTCCCTTTCATCCAAAACGCTCATGTTATCAACTTCCTCGTGGTACATAATTTTTCTTTTTTGATTAACAGAAGAGTGTCTTAATGTGTCTTATGCATGCATAACTACTGTTCTCGTGTGTGATCTACGGTGTATTGGCCTTGAGACTAGCTCTTTGAGCCGACTCAAACTGCTTGTCATGTTTTGTCAGCTTTACACACTGGCACCCTCGCATCCACACACAAACATGAGAAATAAAACATCCATTGCAATACAGTACAGGTAAACTAATAACAGGTCAGGACTGCGTGAAATGAGTGGAATCAGGTGTCGCTAATGTTTAAGGTAATACCATCAGCCCCTGAAAACCCACATACATGTGATGAGCTTTTTTGGCTAATTAGACCTCTTCTCAATCATAATGAAGGTGTCAGTTGTCCCACTTTATTCTGTGAAGACGATCTCTGGGGCATTGTGGCACTTGCATATGAATATGCCTCAATGTAACATATAGGCAAAATGTTAACTTTTAATTTCCATTAGCATTGGAAATTGTCTTCCCCATCCCCAGTGAGGCCCACAGTGTAACATGAGATGTCTTGACTCTTCTGATACATTTATTGTGGTATGGGTTGGGAAATGCTACTTTCTGCTTCCCTACTATTGTTAGAGCCTCAAACGATTTACGCAACTACTGTACAGACTGAAAGTCGAGAGTCTGACCAAGCAACCAGGCCAGGTGCGACCAAACTAACATATGAGAGTCAGGGAGACGTCTGTCAAGCGGGTTCTAATCGGGCACGTTAACTCCAAACACCTGCGTGGGTGGGCAGTAAGGGAGGGCATGTAAGGCATAGGACTATGTGTAAGCATATGTTTTAGTTGTAAGATGAGTTTAAACTGTCGTAACAAGCTAATGGAATTTAAATATGAGAATGTAGTAATGATAATTAGCACTACTAGTCTAAAAGATTTCAACATACCTCAAAACCTCCAATAATTAACAGTGCATTAATGTTATGTTCTCTCATCTGATCAGCAATTTTGTCAATGTGCTTGGCAGGAAGTGTTCTAAAAGGAGGAAATGGAGAGTAAGACATCTTAAAATCCAAGTGTAACTGAAAAATATACATCTATTGTAATTATTGTTACCGTTTGGTTCCCAACAGAGATCCACCTTGACCTGTCCAGCCGCCAACGTCAGCCCACTTAATCTCCCTAATCTAAGGGAAACACATGAGGAACAAAAGTGTATACAGTAATCACCTCAGTACATCTTCAGTATTTCCTTAACTTCAACAAAACATGAAAGGAACACTCTTTAAGAGCTAAACTGTAAAACTCTTGGGAACACGGAGAACACTTAAACGTAACCCAGAACGTTTTAAACAGTTAGAATCCCCATGAACAGATTTATGCCTAAAATGATTCAGGCCCGTGTTTGCTGGTCTAATTTAGCTACGCTTTGTTTCAAATGGTGGATGGGGGCACACAGTGGGTGCCAAACTAAGCGTCACAAATAAGATAAACGGTGACATGTCCACACAATGCATGTAAGATAAAAGCCATTACTACTACTACTACTTATGTTTTAGGCATTTAGACCAAGTCCTCAGGAAAAAGGACAGGACATGGGGGAGGGGCCGCTTTCCCACAAGGAACACAATCGTAAATGTGTCAGGTTACAGTCCGGACAAATGCCCTTGCAATTCAGCCCGTCACCTGACTCTTACGTAATGCTTCTCCTCCTCTCTCACACAATTTCATGTCAACACCTTAACCCCTCTCAAACTTCTTAAGAGCCGTTCCAACAGATCAATACATCAATAATATGAATAATATGAATCATTTTGGCTAGTTCAGTGTGTCTCTATTGTAGTGTATTATCCTATAGTACAAAGTACAAAAGTACAAAATAATACTATTCTAAAAAGCCATTCTGCCCTCTGTTGGTGTGTTATGGTATTGCGATAAGGGATGTCCAGTAAGGGGAAATTGGTTTAAATTAATCTGGTAGCATTATCCCCTTGGTCTTTGACTGGCCTTCAGTCTAAATATAGCATGCCGAATGTTACGGCACTCACCTGTCCCTTGGAAAATCCCTCGAACCCGTCACTGACAGCAAACATCTTGTGTCCCTCTGAGATGCCCACCCTTACCGCGGACCGCACGGCGGCGTTCATGCCGGCCGCGGGGGCGCCCACGTTCAACACTGCCACGTTGAAGTTGCTCTGAGGGCAGCCGGCAGACACAAACATGTATTTTACTACCAGGAATGTCTGTGCATTGTCCCCTCAGCATCTAATGCATGCCTGACTGTCCAGTAAAGGGGGGGGGGGGGGCTCGTTTAAAACCCTTTGTTACCTACTGCTGTCCTGATAACGTTTTCCCTGTTTGATTATAGGGGTTTTATTTAATTGAAGCCCTTTGAGCTTTACCATTTTGCTGTAGAGCGCTACAGGGCTAGGCAGCCTAGCTGACACTTATTAAAGCAGGGATATGTTGAACAGACCCAACTGTAAGAAGCCAGTAGGATTGTTTTAATTATGTTTGCTTGTTTTAACTGTATTCTGCTCGTTTCAACTGTAAAGTGTCCTTGTGTGCTATGAAAGGTGCCCATAAATTAAATGTATTTTTATTATTATTAGTCTACTCGTGGTGAAAGGATCAGTGTGGATGGATTGTTGCCTGCCCACAGCCACACGATGAGCTAACATGCGTCATTATGGAGCGAGAAACAAGCCTTAAGGTCACCCTGGCTCTACGCTCCACTGATCTGCAGTTGAACAGGCAAGCAGCCCAGGACAGCTTGTGGTAGGGCTGAACGGGCATACCTCAGTGGGGAGCCAGGTGTGATATGAGAGCCACACAGCAGGGGGGGAGGCTACTTCTATGCTGCCTGAAGCGGCAGTAAGTGTGACATTCTACAAATTGGAAGAGACGGTCTCGAGGCAGATAATAACTGAACATTAGGGATGTTTATTTCAGGTACCAGACTGGGTTCTGGTGGGTCCATATCAAAAATGGCTGCAAACTAAAACAACCAGAGTAATACTAAGATTTCTGACCAAACCAGTCGGTCATATTTTATGTAATCCTACACCGTTAGTGTACACGGGGTGTGTTGGGTTCGGTGCCGGGGGTGACTTACACTGGGCAACTCTGATTCCGGCTTACGGTGTGCAAGAAGTTTATACGTCCTCAGATTGTTCTCAAAACTCCTGCAATAAAACACAAGGGATGACATTTCAGATGACATGGCTCACACTGCAATACGGTGTCCTTCATTAGGACAAAAGGTCATGTGATTTTGAATGCGACTTGTACTAGTGCCGTTTGCTGTTAAAATCGGACCACCGTAGGTCTTCTCTTGGAGAATATAAAACTAAACAAACTGAGCTGGGGCAGAAAGGCAACGATGAAGAGGGTTTCTCCCATCTACAGCAGTTCATATACCAATGTCGGGTTGCCATGTGTTGACCTACAGCCAGGCCTGTTAATCGTACCGGCCCCGGAGTTTCACAGCCTCTTCAAACTTCTTCTCATCCATGGCCTTCTGCACCTCCTGAGTCTGTGGGGAGGGCGGAGAACAGGCTAGTTATTGTTGCAGCAGGGTAAACGGTGCCAGTGTGAAGGCCCGGGACGGGGGGAAACAAACTAAACAAAACAAGGGGCGCCTCTCTGTGTGTCTCCGCGTGGAAGCGGCCTGATATGACATCATCATAACCGCATACCCTGCCAAATTCTTGGGGTAAATCATTAACCAGAAGCCGTTGACTCCCAGAACAATACAACTCTGTCTCTGGCTCTCTGTTCCTCCTACACCCTGGTCAAGCACGAGGACCCAGCAGGCTGTGTTGTGTGTCGTTACCTAATCTGCTCATGCCCCTCTCCCTTTAGGTCTATCCGTCCATGCGAACCTTGGTCTGGTACCTACCATCTGTACACATTCCATCAGAGGCAGGCGCACCGACTGGTTGCCGCACAGAGAGACCACGCAGGCTGGAGTGTTGGCTGTCGTCTCCAGCAAGGCTAGCACGGCCTCCACGCCCATACGACTGGCCTGCGAGCGTGCACGCACACACAGCATTTTATTATTATTGCCAATAAGAAACATTCATCCCGACCCTTTATGATTCATTTCCCACTGGACTCTGGATTCAGTTTTATCACCGCTTTAGTTTCAGTGGATAACAGTGAACGGGGAAGGATTTATTTCCCCAGTGTCTGTGATTTAGAGCACTTCATGGGAGCATAGGGTGGGGTATAAATCTGTTAATGTGCTTAACCTTAAACCTGCTTGTGTTTCGGCTTGAGAGTACACAGCAGAATTAAACAGGAGGCATTTTAACAGCAAGTACATGCACAGCAAAAGCATTACGTTGAATGTATATCCCGTATAATCTTGTCAATCCGTTTCGGACAATATTGTGTTGATACCCCATAGCGTCCGCAGACATCCGCGGTTTTAAGGGCACATCTGCTATAATATAACCTTCATTCATGAAATAATACTCTGCATGTGGATACATGACTCTGGTAACAAGCTTCATTAAAACGTCACATCCCTGTGACTACCTCCGCTGCCGGCACACAGGTGGAACCACAATGACCTCCCATTCTGCCTCTGTGCCTTTTACACAGAACGGCTTGGCGGAATAAAGCTTTGGATTCAGGCATATGGTAGATGGCAGACAGACAACACCTTCTGGACTGCAGAATGGCAGGACGGCAAAATGAAACATGCATGAATATATGTTGCTATGGTGAGGTCATATTTAGTACAAATAATGGAATAAAATATATTAAATAAAATAATTTTGTGTCTATCATTTTATGTCATTCAAAATGATTAGTTTCTCGTTGTCCAGATCGCCCATGTTTTCTCCTTGTGTGGGGGAGTGACATAACATCCGGTTGTAAATTTTGTGGCGGCAAAAAGCTACAATATTTTAACTTTGGATGGCAATGCCGACTACCGTTACTGTTTCCATTATTTTCTGCCAGCCTCCCCTACTTACACCATCCATGATATCCGGTCTACCATCTGCCTGAATGCAGCATTATTGTCCTGCAGCTCACACCGTTCAGTAGCTCACATCTACTGAACTGAGCGACAAAAACACCTCTTGGTATCGCAACAAGTGTCGTTTCAGTTTATCTGGCAACGATAATATCGTTTATCGTCGTTTTTCTTAGCTCCAATCCCAGAAGCCAGTGGTTAAGGAATAAGCAGTTGGCATAATGCACGGGCAGGCAGGTGGGTTGGTGGAGGGTCTATGTTGGCTGTAGAAACGGCATACCTACCAGGATGCGATCGAAAGCTGACGGTGTCCCTCCTCTCTGGACGTGGCCCAGGATGGTGACGCGAGTGTCAAAACCCAAGCACTTGACAACAAGCTAGGAAGGACGGGGATGAAAGGAATAGTGTTAGCAAGTGTTCATTTGTGTGTGTCTAATTAGACTATTTAATTAGGCTGAGAGATGTTATAGATAAAAGGCTCATAGGTATTTATTTAAGGTATGCAGGAAATATTACTTATTAAAGAATTTCTGTCAGTAGTAATGACATGCAAGAACATACACATACAAATGCTTACACATGTACAAAACACACACACACACACACACAACAGGAGAAGAGAATGGGGAAACAGCAAAGCACAAGCAAACCATCCTTATTTTTCAGTCATGTTAGTGTCGCTTCTACGGAGCACAACAGAGCTTTGGTTCTGAAGGAGGGAAACATGCTAAAGGAAATACAGTGATCCACATCCAGGAAAAGGAGTTGGGGAGACACTGATAATTATTCTAAGCGTTTAAAAATAAACAATCGTGGATTTTTCTCAAAGTCCAATTAATGCATTGCTATTGTTATAGCCTACTGTGAGAACAAAAGTCAGAAATTATTGAAATTGAATTTTTTTTTTACAAATCAGGGTGTAGCTAAGGGAACCGGGTTTGGAAACGAGAGCGTATCGAACCACAGGACACAGCTAGGTACCGGGGGTCCCGCGGCTTTAGCAGCACAGTACAGTCGGTGAAAGCCGCACGACCAGAGGGGGGCGGTGTCAAAGAACATTCCAGAAGGGCACAGCGACAGAGTCAAAAGCCACACTGGGGTAGTGGTACAGCTAGTAGAGAGGTCAAACAGGATGCAGGAGGTGGGGGCGGGTGCTGCGTGGCACCTGCCACTCCAACAACACTTACATTCTTAACATAGTCAGTGGTTATGGGCTTGTTGTTACGATCAATCGCCCCCTCGGCTATAATTATGATATTCAGCCTTTTCATCCCTGCTCGGTTCTACAGGGAGGCAGGTGGATGGGGAAAGAAGCACAACATGACAGAAAAACTGAGACAACGGCTTTTTTGACGTGGGCTTTCAGAAGCACGGAGGGCAGACAGCAGCCGTTATTCCCGCCTGCCTTGCTCTGAGACTGTGACTTATCTCGGGCCTTAGAACAGCTCGCGCTCACGCTCGGCGTGATGATTTGGAACCGCCGGGCCTCCGTGCTTCTGGTTTCCCCTGTTTTCCTCGCTTTTGTACTCACATCCTTGACAAAACTAGAGGTAATAGGGTTCCCGTGCCTGTCAATGGCTCCCTCTGCCACTATGATAATGTTCAGCCGGGTGCCCCTGGAGCGGGTCTGGAGCAAATGGAATGACAGCATGTTTCCCCAGGCAGCACGGTGACACGGCAGGAAGACTCACACTGGGGGAAGGGGGAGTCCTTCCTTCCTGTCGACCGTGCCTGCCTGGTGAAGCTTATATTAATCTCTACAGTTCTATAATTCGGCTTTACAGCTCCTCTGTGCGTTTACGATGACCACACAGAGGCGGCTCACTTTGTCCTCTCCACATTCGCCCTCGGCAGCTACTGAGAAATTGTGCTAACAAATGGCTTAAAGTGTTGCTCTGTCTCTATCAAACAGACAACGTAGCAAACATATATACATGTGTTGCCTAGCAGGGAATTGAGGTCACGTTACCGCAGAGAGTTTCTGACACATCTTGTCCTCCCATCCATCCTCTGGAGGCATCTCGGGGATGAGCACCCAGTCTGCCCCGCAAGCTAGGGCGCTCACCAGGGCCAGGTATCTAGACACATTATGAATGTTGTGCAAACAGGGACACAAAAGGTGTGACTCATTTGCCCCATGAAAGTGCATGTACAAGGGCACACATGGCCAGAAACACACACACACACACACACACACACACACACACACACGCTTTATGTACAACAGTGTTGCTACCAGTATCAACTTGGGATCCAAAATACACAACTTACCCACAATGCCTGCCCATAACCTCCAACACAAATGTCCTCTGGTGACTGAAAGACAACAGAAACTTGCTGTCACATTTTACTCTAACTGGAAATATTAGAAGCATGCATCGTCAAGCACTCAGTATCAAACGGCTGTTGTCCCTTAGGGATTCCGGTATGTCTGCATCGCGACTATAGATGATTTAACATTCTCCTTTGTTCTTTTTCCATTTCCACTTGGAGGTCACAGGGGGGCATGTAACTGTAACCCGCCCCCCGCCCGGCCCCCACCTCTGTGCGGTGGTCATGATGGCATCCACCACCTCGATGATCCGGTGCAGGGCAGAGTCGGTGCCGATTGTCATGTCAGTACCACAGAAGTCGTTATCGATGGAACCCACCATCCCCACGATGTGGAGGGCCGAGTACCTCTCGGCCGCATCGCTGTCGATCGACCCTGAGGGGGAGGGGAGGGGAGGGGAGGGGGGGGGAGGGGAGGGGAGGGGAGGACAGCAGAGGGGAGGAAATGAGAGAAGAAGAAA
>JAOEHI010000013.1:646143-676363 GCA_025447815.1 Percopsis transmontana
GCCCCCCGCCCGCCGCGGCCCGGCCCGGCCGCCCCCCGCGGGGCGCGGGCCCGGGCGCCCCCCCCGCGGGGGGGGGGGGGGGGTGGGGGAGTCAGCGATAACTTTGGTTCCCTTTCGTGAGCTTACACAGACGTCACGGGTCATATAGTCGCACCTGCCAACACTGGCCAAGATAACATAAACAGCCATTGGAAGGAGGAATCAATTCAATTCCATTTTTATTGTTTGTCCCAAGTGGGCAATTTGTGCTGCAGCAAGCCTGAAGACGCATAACAAAACATAGGAAACATACAAGATAACACAGAAACATACAGCAGTTGGCCTGAACACGTGCACAGGATGGCTTACACCAACAAACACCAATGTGAGTCATTTAAACACCCCATGGAGCAGGGGCAATTGCTTTGAGGATTGAACGATATGTTATACATTTTGCAACATGCAGTACACATAACTAACTTGGCCCTGATGACGTGCTGCTGTCATTATTAACAGAATGTTGTTTGCTTAAGACAACTGGTGTATGACCTATTCAGCTATTTACACATGTACTTTTGTGAGTCTGCTACATGTATCTGCTAAATGCTGTAAATGTACATTTAAATTGTACTCCCGCTATTTTACTGGCATTTCTCTCTCTGATACCAAGGTTGCCATACCAGCAGATGATAGAAAATGAGATGACAGACTCAATAAAAGCTCTTTAGAACAGTGTCATTAGAGTCTTAGCAATGTGGAATTTAGAAAGTTTCCTTGAGGAATAAAGGAAACTTGCTAAAGGGATGCACATTAAAAAGCAAAAAAAAATGTTTATATTAATAATAACAACAACAAATAAATAAATATATATTATTACTTTACCTTGCTCCACCAGCTCCGCCAGCAGGCCGCTCCACTCCTCCCTGAAGAGGTTGGCCCCGGTCAGGCTGCCGTCTCCTCCAATCACACACAGGTTGGTGATGCCACGCAGCACCAGGTTGTGGGCGGCCTTCAGGCGCCCCTCGTGGGTACGGAACTCTTGGCAGCGGGCGCTGCCGATTACTGTGCCGCCCTAGCGGTGAGAGGGCAGGTGTCAAGAGAGGCAGGACAAAGTAGGCCCTGAATATAATCCAGGTATTGCGTTACATTTAAGACGGTACACCTATTCAGCACCACATGAATTAGTAAAAAAGAACGGGGAAGGATTTATTTCACTCTTGCCCGAGGCCATTTTGAAAGCAGAAATCCCACTAACTAGTGTTTAAGCAGCTCACAGCATGACTCTCCCATAACAGACGTGATTCACTGTGTTACCTAAAACCATAAATATGATGCACAAATATAGTCTCAACCCCCCCCTCCTTCTTCATGTTTATCAAGGCTTCTAAGAATTCAAAAGGAGACGCATGAAGCTCTCCGGTCGGTTTGCTTCCCGCGATGTTTACTCACCACTTGCAGCATACTGGAGACACTTTCCCACTTCGCCTCCTTTATGTTCTCCCCACCATCGACCATACCCTGGTATCCCTGCAGAACAACCATATGACATGACGTGACGTGTGGTTCATAGCAGCGCTCTCTCGTAGGCTGAATACGCTCCCATCGAGAGGAGCAGACGCCAGATTGTGAGCAGCGGTGCCAAAACAAAATGCATTAGCGTGGGAAAACGTTTACACAAGCGTGCAGAACGCTCACACCGAATACTGTGGCCTCCGCTCAGCTGGCCTTCTCGCCGGTTATGTAACCAGCAGCCCTGGGGGGTGCAGAGCGGTCCTCACAGCTGTGTGGCGTGAGCAGGCGTACAGCAGGCATACAGCAGGCGTACAGCAGGCGTCAGGCTGCTGATATATACATGCGAGGGTCTCGAATCTAACCTGAACCACGCTACCGAAGGCCTACGGCAGGAAGGCAGAGGCAGCAGACTGGATGTTGTAGACAGAGATACAGTAGTGGCACTTTAAAGTAAGACTCACCTCATGAATGAAGTAAACTTTTGCTCCCACATATATTCCCATTCGAACCACTGCACGCACGGCAGCATTCATCCCTATAAAACAGAGTTTGAACAGTGATGTAAACTGGGTCCTATGTGACTTATATTTTAATAAAACAACTGAAAATGTAATTGTATTTGCTGGATAGTGACTTGGACCATTACACTGAAATGTGAGTGTGTGTCTGTCTCAGAGCTCATTGTGTTCATAGCCAACTTTCCTCTACAGCTAGGCTGCACTGCCATGTATGGTCAACAACATGTCCCCCAGCTCTTGCCAGAGGCTCTCTCAGTTACTCGGTTGCTCTGCCAACAAACTCACTGACCACTACGATGTCATTATGTGACTTGAACCGTCAATGTTGGCTTAACCTGAACAGCAGGAATAGATGGGTAACAGACAGGTAACAGATGGATCATGTATGGCTCTGTTCCGGCAGACTGGAGCTTGGCCGAGCGCAGGGGGTTCTAAATGACGTGACAAAGGATGGGGTTCCTTCGCTCTTTTCAGATTAGCGGGCACCGCAGGCTGAATAGCACCAGAGCACCAGCAGCAGAGCTGTTACCACGCAACGTGAAGCAATTTGCTGGCCAGCAGAAAAGAGATTCAGGATGACTGTGTAACTGTCTTCTCACTTACATAAAATTCACATTGTAAATACAGAAATTTATCTGCAGCCATCCAGGAGGCATGAAGCATCTTTTCACAGCACTAAATGTATTTTCTGGTTACGTGACAAGGCTAGAGAAATGGCCTGGTTAGACATCCGGGGCACACGGAGAATGGCAGCAAACGGGATGGTTTGTTGTGCATGACTGACTGGCACATGCCTTTTCGACTGCCCTCGTGGAGAACGAGTGAATACATCAAAGCCAAGGTCATGCAATGCTTTAGACACTGACCTTCCAGCCCCGCCATGCATGCCACTGATTCAGTGGCTAGAGTTGGTTTTGGGGTCAACCGAAAGCTTAGTCTGAGTGGGTGTGGGTGTGTGCTTTAACTGTGCAGGCAGATAAGAGATACTGGACATCCTGTAGCTTTCCTCCCAATACCGTTATTGCTCTCTGTTTAATTAAAGTGGTCTGAACACATTTTGACTGGCAGCTGTCACAAATGCATGCAATACAATAAAATACAATACAATAAAATATAGTATTTGTCCATATGCTCCCGCACATTCTGTATGTTATATTTTAATAATACATACAGTATGTGTGTATTAACATTAGGACAATTTGGCATTTTGTACAGCTGTAAGTGCAACAAAATGTGTGCTTTGAAATGTTTGTAATACCGGGTGTATTCAGGGTCGCCTACACGCTACCGTCTATTCCCACAGCTTCTGGTGTGGACAAATTCCGAAAGCTACGACAAGCACGTGACTTCCTCTCTGACGCAAGCTCGAGGAGAGCATCCGTGGTGACTGAATGCAGCTGATCACGTACACAGGATAACCCGGTATTCCCATTTAGCTTGCAACGGCGGTGCCCCAACATTTCACTGCCTCATACCTTTGTCATTCTTAGCGATTATCCCAGGTGGTTTTATGCAGATTAAAAAAACGGATAATCGCGTAGGCCTACTGTATTCCTATATCTTCCAGAAACTGTCAAGCCGCATAGCATGCTGCAAAGCATGTCGAATAACGTTACTCGGTTCCGACTTTTACATGTACCGGGCCTTCACGTCCACTGACACCAAGGCCCACCCAGTGCGGTGGATTTCAGTATTAGAGTTACGTAAATTATCATCTAATGTCGATCAGCTACGTTGGCATCTGACGCATCGAAAGTGGAGGACAAGGCAGAGAGCACAGTTCACCTTGACGGCCACCATCATTCAATGTGCATTGCGCAAAAAATGCTGTTAATCGCTGGCTGGTGTCGTTAGCCAGTTAGCTCCGTGGCATGACGAAGTCGTTCCTTATTCCAGTACAGCTATTTTAAATTAGACGAGATATCTTACAATGTCCTCCGTAAAGACATACAGTAGGCCTACGTGACAATCAAGTTCAGTCAAAAATAATGGACGGCAAGTGGGCACTTAAGAATCATAATATTAATTCTAGTAATGCTGATGGAGTTGGCAAATTGTAGGCAAAATAGCAATTTCGGGGGGCAATACGACACCGGTAACGTGTTCTGCCAGCGTTCTACTTTGAAGACCTGTGCCGGAATTCCAATACACTGATAAAATGGTGAGGTTTGCAACTAAACGTCTGGGTCATAGGGAGGGTTTGGCACACCTTAGATGGTAACGTTTATTTATCCAGTCTTACACAATGTCACAGGGTAGATTTATGCTGTCACAGTACCTTGAGCATCCCCTCCACTCGTCAGAACCGCGATGGCTTTCCCCGCGCCAGAGAGGTTCTCAAAGAAAATTTTCTTGCTGTCTGGCTGTGCCATTTTCACAGCGTTTCGATAAACAAACTAACCAATAAAGTAAAATGTCACAGCGGGCCAAAAAACGATACAAAATTGTGCTGATAATTTAGGGCTAGCTGTCCGCCCCCTTATCTGAGTTCCAGCCTGTACCCGCTATCCTCTTCTCTTCTGTTCCGCTGTACGCATCTATTCAGCGATTTGCAAGTGACAATTTGATGACATTGCTTGTGGCCAATCGCCTCGCGGTTCACCGACACTCGTTAGTATTTCCAGCCAATTGGAGGCGCTGTGGGTTGGTAAAGTGGGCAGTCCAACCAGATGCAGGATGCCACTGGGCCGCATTCAGGTTGAGTAAAAAACGGTGGCACCGTGACAATGTTTTGTTTTCACTGCAGGGGAAATATCTGAAATCAAAGACACCCCAAGGTGACCCGAGATTTCATTTTGCTTGCATTATTATCATTCGCTGTAGCTCAGACTGACGCAATTATGAGTAGGATACCCCCGTTGAAATTGGCATTGGTAATGTTTTATTGTGGAGCATTATATCCTGAAGCAAGTTAATATGATTTGTCTCCTCCGTGTGGACAGAGGTATATATTACAAAATATTTGTATGTTTTACATTGCAATAACTGTATTATCAATACAATGATAACACTGTGCATATATATCATGTTTAGTTCTGATTATGTCCTATCCCCTTTGAGTGCTTGCACCTTAGGACACATACACAACACTCAAAGCACTGTGTAGAATACATGTTTTCTTCATGTCTAATTATCAACCAGTTATGAACAGTCAGAAACAACCATTTAATGTTCCAGCTAGTGAGATGTCAATGGGTTTGTACACCTGTGAGTAGAATAATTTGATTGGACATAAAGACCTTTCTTTCTTAGTTTGTAGTGCCACAGTTTGTTCCTCTAATTCGTTAGTTCGGCGCTGCACTTTGAAGAAAAAGAGCTGTTACCTTTTATGGCCAACAGAGGTCACTCACGAGAACGTTTTGTTTTGCCAGTGGTTGTCCCTCCCCCTGAGGAAAGGATCTGACCGGTTGTCAAAATCCATTTCCTGTCGTTATGTCGCACCATTACTTCACTTTTATTGTATTGCTCAGTGCTACCTAGCAAGCCTCCTCGGGGAAATCACTACCCAATTTAAGTAGACTAGCAGAACAAGTTCATATTGATTGGTTTTATATTGGTTTTATATTGGCCAGAGGTTGTCATTCAGACCTGTGCTTTGTTATAATAAGGTATTAGGAGATGTTGGCTCCAAAGGAGATGCAACTCGATCTTCCCTTGGGACTGTAAAATCCCTCATACCTGCTGACATGTAATTACAATTGTAGGCTATATTGTCTTTAATCGCCATCAGTTACTCCAGGGATACGGTGAAGAAAAATGACCAATTACAGTACAGATTTCAATTATTGTGTTTATTTGGTATTAAAGAATGTTACCATATGCCAGTGCTCCTGGGTATATTTATCAAGATAACTTTTATATATAAATAGGCCCTAAAAGAGAGATATGAAATGTTAATCTACACTTAAGTACTGTTGTGTAATTTTGCAGTATATAAACCACATGTAAAACTCTATGTCAAATGCTTTACTGCAAAAATGTTCTAGTCCAGTAAAGGGCAGTAAAGGGAAATAACTTGGAATAGGCTTGGAAAATAACTAGGAAGAACAGAAGCACCAAAAACACTGGTGTACTCTACATGTATGTTACCCTATTGTTCGTACCCAGGTTGGGTACTTTATCCTATTGAGGGAACTTCTCGTTCTGGGGTTATTGGCAATTAGATCTTTCCAATTCCAGGATTTGTCAATGCCATTTGTTTGTTTACATGCATTGACATTAGATTTTATAGCCACATTCTTCTGCTTATTACAATTACTATTATTAGTAATACTAATAATAATAACCACAAAACATTTCTCCACATATCTAGTGCCATTTTCTATTAACTTGCCATTTTCCAGACAACAAAGCAGTATAATGCAGTGCATGCACCAGGCATACAATGTAATGGCCTGTTAGGAGTGGGAACAACAGTACAGTGAACCATATTGTCCATGAAGGGGACATTACTATTGTAGCCATCCATGTCGGCTGATGGGATGCACCATTTAGGATGATGCATGGGAGTTATTAAAATATTTCCCTCGGTCGTGCTTGGCTACGTTTTATTTTCAACTTTCATTAAAAAGAAACGAGATTGTGTTTATTACCGAGATGATTACTGCTTTTGAAGGTTTTGCTGTCATACTATTTCTATCTACTTTTAAAAAGGTAAATTAAATGTAGTCATTTTAGAAATAAGCATTGACAATTCCCTCGGCTGTGGGTTAATTGAGGTCACATTTTGAATCTAGTGTGTGGAAATTCAGTGACGCGTTGTGCAGTAAAAATAATAATAAAAGTAAGAGACTTACATACTGTAAGAAAACGATTTGAATGTTGTAATTTTGATGCCATGTAATGTTGGGAAGGTTGTGAACTGATTTGCCAGGCTCCCTGATGGGAACAAATGGGTGAGCTGCCAATCAGCTGAACTGATTCAGGGGCCTCAGGTTGATGATTAATGAAATGCAGGGGGGGGGACAAAAAGGCATCTTTGAGCGGTGCCACTGACTACCCACAATCCTCCACTGCCTCTCCTGATTGGACTAATCACCCCATTGTCCCTCAGCACTTTCAGCCTGGGCCTTGACGGTGAGAAGAAAAGCCTGATGTCTAAAGGAAGGAATTACACAGAAAAGTGCATTTCCCTCGCATTCGCTCATTTCCTTTTTCATAATCCTACCCCCCTCTCTTTCTCCCCTATTTCAAATCGTGCACCATTACCTCCAGTTTCTCCATAAGGCCTTATGTGCCATCCATCTAGCTCACTTTAATGGCAGACTCATAATTATTTAGGTGATTATGTGTTGCAAGCCATTTAGCATGCTCAATGACACATGTTTAATTTATTTGCTGCTACAGCTTTTCCAATGGGGAGCGGAGGAGAGAATTCAAGATAGCTGCTAGCATCACCGCTTGCTAGTAGCGGCGCTAGTGGAGCAAATCGCAGACAAAATTGTTTGATATATTGCTGCCGTTGATGTGATGTGTTATACCATGGCGCGGAGTTAATACAATACAAATAAGGCATGCTTTGTGTAGCATTGCAAAGTAACGTTTGCTCGGGCTAATGGCCTATGCCTTGGTTGACCAGTGAAGCCATTTACCATGCTGCATCATTTGGCAAGCTATTAGGACATGATAATGGACAAAAATGCCTGATTTTATGGTGAATGTGGCCTTGCTCAGACCAAGAGTTCAACGTCTGTAATGAAATAATGGAACATTTAAGGGAGGGATTTAAAATAAACCGATCATTTAGATCTGATATGACAAGACAAGATTTTCTAATGATATTCGTAAATGTATTTTCATTGTCATTTGACCGTAGTTTTACATTTTTAACATACATTAATGTACAGTATTTTGCTTAGACGAGTAAAACAACTATTCTATAATATTATATACTATAATATTTGATATGGACTGAGAACTGCTTTATTTTTGTAATTAATACACAACACCACTAGGGGGTAGTACAGCCTCACTGGATATTACCAAAGCCACACTCATGATTTTTCTTCAATTACATATGATTATGACATGACTATATATATTACATGTGTCTATTATATATTATATCATCATGCATCTATTGGAGTAGTCACAATTTCAAAATAGATACAATGTTTTGGTATGTAATGGTAAAATTAGACTAGTTATTTTAAACACATATGGATTTAAATTGTATGCTGCCGCTGTAATGACCTGTGGTTTGTGTGTAGACATACATTATTCACAATACGTTTTGTAGGTAGACCCCTTTATTTTTAAACTGAAAATGAATAAATTATAAAGCAATAACTGGGCATTCCAAATTTTATCAAATTGCTCTAATGGCCTGTGGCAAACTATTTCCCCTTGGAAGAAATTTGAGATAGCCTACACATTATTTATAGAGCATAAGAAGCCTGTCGTCTCCACTCGGGAGTAGCTTACATGGTTTGGTGCTGAGTAGAAAAGTCTAGAAACGAGGCTTTCGTCGATGGC
Organism: Percopsis transmontana; assembly: GCA_025447815.1. NCBI lineage: Eukaryota > Metazoa > Chordata > Actinopteri > Percopsiformes > Percopsidae > Percopsis > Percopsis transmontana. The sequence goes on from JAOEHI010000013.1 coordinate 654,627, forward strand.
AACTAGACAGCAACCGACAGCACGTTAAGTTTTGACGTACGTCGCGCACAGAAGTCTGTCACCGCGTTTCCTGGCCCGCGCTGTCATCTTCGACATCTGCCGTGACTGGTTTGAGAAGCTACTGGAACAGTCGTCGTCAGCACCTGGTGTCTCCGTCTGTGGCAGCACGTGTCACACGCGCAAACGCATCATCTGGCAAGAACGCGCGCGCGCGCGCACACATACACGCACACACACACAAATATGCGTGCATGAGCGCGAACACATGCCCATCGATCTTAAATTTGTATTTGTAATACCACTGGTTAACATCCACAAATTGTATTAGATCGGGATTATATGTCCCGATCTAATACAATGTTTTACAAAGTTTTTAGTAGTTAGTTTTACAAAGTTCCTTCACCTGTGTGTGCATATTTGTACTCAATTTTACAGGCAGGCCACACATATTTAATAGAGCATTAATTTAAACATACATATCATAAAATCACAGTCATCATAAAATCTCAAATGAAACTCCCATTTCAGTTTCAGCTGTGGGCTAATGTCCCATCCAGTGAAAGAATGTGTGTATTGCTGACAAATGTAGGCACATATTGACGTGTGAAATCAGCGTTGATTTGTGTCTGCACGCACACACTTCTCCTCTCCCTGACCGAAAGGCACAGATCAAGCTCGGTGACACTGTGCTCTCCACTAGCAATTTACAGTCCTGAGTGATGAACTGCCTCAGTTATCTTATCATAGGCCTTGACGGTCCGTCGATGTAACCTGGGACTGTGTCCAAACTGTCTGCTGTCCTCCTGGCTAAAGAGAGGCTCAGTTTTCGCTTCACGCACGGAAACGGCTGGGCATTTGGTTAGGCGTTACTACATGGGAATTAACTACTGTACATGCAAATTCATTTGGGGAGAAAGATGGTAAAGAGCCCGGAAAGCCTATAAATTGGCTAAATACTTTGGGGAAAACGTTAAAAGTGCAGGACGGACATAGTCACATTTGCTTGGCATGTGAGATCCCATGACCCACTGTATTTTAGTAGATAGCATAATTTACTGGAGATGATTTATGTTCGAATTGTGAACAGTAACACCAAGGGGGAAAACGGGTAGAAATACTTCTTCATCTGCGCACAGCCATATAGTTTTACGCATGTGTTAGCGCAGCACTAGTCTCGCAGAGCCAGCCTTTATGTCTGGGACGTAGCTTTGGCTAACTAAGTCAAGACTCGCCTACTTTACAGGAGAGGTATTTTGATTGACATGCACGATGACCAACTAAATGCCGTTGGCTTCTGCATCACAATGTGCCTGGAACAGTACTAGAAGAAAAGAAAACACAAAAAAGAAAAACAACACATGTGGAAAAACACGCCATTTGCAAAATGTGATTAAATAAAATGGTTGACAACACCTAACAATTGGTGTACACATTGTGGTTCAATATACAACTGAGCAATAAATCGATAGGTCGATAATTATTTGAAAAACCAGTTGCACTAGCGTTTCACCATAATTACGAATACTGTCTTGTGAGTGACAATGCTAACAGCCAATGAAAATCGACTACCCATCTTCCTGATAGCGCTGATATGCTTACAGGGCCCTATGTATCCGATGCTAATGTGCTAATGAATGGAAGAGGCTGAGACTAGCACAGCGCTGATATAAATAATGCAAATAGGCTTATGCTAAGTATTAGCGTTACCTCAGAATGATAACGCAATACACTGTTTTGTTACTGGTTTGTATTCAGAGCTCCGGGGAGTCTACTGATCTGCTAAATAAACTACATACTCAACCCATAACTCATCTGTTACCGCTTTACCATCCAGGTGGTAAAGCGTCTCGGAGTCATAGCCCTTATAGGCGCTAAACTCGGCAGTAACAGAGATGATGTCCGGTTAATGAATGCCTAAATGATGATTGAAACTTCCCTCACCTGAATGCTTACACATTTCATTTGCTGATTGAAGCCTCTTAATCAGTGCTTGAGTCAGTAATCAGCTGATTACAACATACAAACATACTGTGCCCCCTCCAACACACAGTCATTGAATTGGTTATTTTAATAGGCCAGTTAATATTGTTAAGGACCTCATACTTCCTGTCACATAGCCCGACACTTGGCGTTGTGTGTTTCCTTCATCTCCCATTAATCTCGGCTGCTCAACCATATCTACCTGCTTAAAGCATCTCTACGTCACTCAGGCAACTGATGCAGATAAACTCATCCTCGGAAAGCTTCAGTCACAAAAATAGTTTCAGTTGGTCTCAACAGACGAAGCCTTGCGGTTTAGCTCTCAGCTGACCACAGTCTATGTTTCGGAGGGAATACATCTGTAATTTGATAAGCAGGGGTTATTGTGACAGTATTACCAACGGCTCACAGAGGAGAGGGCACGGAAAAAGAAGGCAAGGTCAAAACGCACAAATTTGGCTCAAAAATGGGGGTTATTGTGATTTTGTTCCTGAAGGGATTACAGTGAAGCAGTGATTATCTGACAGAGGTAGATTAGGCTGTGGTCAGTGTTAGTGGATTTTTCTCAAATTTGAATTGACAGGGCGGAGGTGGGTGGTTAAGTTCAATCCACTATTGCTGATGAGTAGACTGATTTCTATTAACCTGCAGCCTGCAGATCAAACAGACCTTTTCATTCCACCGCAAAGAGAGAGAGAGCGAGAGAAAGAGACTCTGCCAGTGCCACCAAACTTTTATGACACAGACTGTCTGCTTAATGGCCTGGAAGATTCTTCCCATTTAGCCCTGTGAGGAAATAAAAGGAACATGGTCGGTGCTCAGGAAAAATGGCCGCTTCCAGTTAAGTCCCACAGTGGATTGGAAATTAGGAAATTATAAGCAGAGCGATCAATCTTGGGGAAGTATCTGCTCCAGCGTGAAACGCCCCAGCATTCTTCTGGCCCGGGCCGGTGAAGGCGCAGGATGACGTAAACCTTCCTCCGAACAATTATTCTAGATACGCCGCTGCCTGTGCCATTAGCTAAACCAGGCCTGACGGAGCACTTTCCCCAACTCAATCAGATATCACATGATCATTTGGAGATAGCTATCCACCACGGTAACAGTATTTTAAAGCATTAATAGTGCAGGATCAGGAAGTTACTATAAATATTATTAAGAACAAATCATAAGGAATCAAAAGCCACATTCAGGTGGCTTATTACTGAGAGACACAAACCCTATAGGCCTATGTGACACACAACTAGAGATGGCATATTCGAGTCTTTTTTAAGTCAAATTATTGAACTCTGTTCAAAGAAAGGATTTGTTTAAACGACTCGTTCACCAAATCATTCAGTGATGTTTCCGGTTTCCCAAAACGCCAGTAGGCTAGTTACGACCGAAATGCCCTGTTCTCGTTCAATGAATGAGTCACTCGTTCATTGAACGATACATACCGTATTCCTCAACGTTCAGTTACTCAAGTTACTCAAGTTCTCACAACTAATGACATGACCCTAAATATGCCCACAGACCGCCTCCAAAATGATATTTGCTTATGCTAGAAACATAAAACTTTTCTGTTTCTAGGAAAGCAATAGCAGACTTAATGCAGTCAAACGTCAAGCGAGAGATATTTTAAATAACGAATCACTGCACGGTGTTGAACAAACCGTTTGATTCAATTAAAAGATTCGTTCCTTTTGAACCTCTCCCCACACAACCGAAAGACCCAGCCACCGACGTTAAAATGGATAGTGTCAGGGGAGGAGGGCTAATCAGATTGGCATTTGTCTTGCGGCCCTGCCATGGCTGACAGGCTGAGCTGAGCCCCGGCATATGAAGTCGGAGCCAGAAGCGTTGGATGCGCTAAAAGAACAGACACAGGAAGCCCAAAAGGTTTGGGAGATTCAGCGACAAGGTAGACAACATAGGGAATGTGTCAGCTGTAGTCTTGCGGTGGAATATTTTTTTGTGGGCGGGGGGCACAAGCGAATCAACAACCCAGACGCATATTGTCATTGTAAACAACAGGATTGTCCGCTGAGGGTGTAAATGACAGTTACAGTAATCACTGTTATCACCCCATGTTTTCTTTCAAAGCCCAAGTGTACAACTCATCCATAGCCACCATACCCACGGCTTGCAACAGCGGTTTTGTGTAATGGCTTGATTGAGAGTGAAGTGGTTTGACATTCTGCGGTTCAGCTCCGAGTGCTCTGCCGGGACTCCGCGCTCCGCTAAATCGCGGCCTGCGCAAGTGAGACGGCGTAATGAACGCACGGCCGACCGCGAGAGCTCGCAGACGTTTTCACGCAAATGCATTATTTAAGCCTCGTTGGGTCTGAAGATTCTAGAAGTATCACTGCAATTTATTCCATTCATTAATAGTGTCAGAGAACCGTTTTTTAAGGCCCTGAAAACTGAACAAAGAAAAACGTTTAGCTGGCGCATGGTTAGCTAGCGTTGGGCCCAAGCAACGCACCTGGCACCAGACTCGTTAGTTTACCAAGTCGTGTATTAAATTAATGGGTTGGATCCAGGGCAAGAGATGGATAGAGGGAGAGAGAGTGAGTTAATGTTTTGGCATGGCTCTGCAGCCTGGTCCCTGCTGTAATGAAAGCTGTGGTCAGGAAACCCACCTCTTCAAAATCCACCTCGGTACCTCGGCCACAGATCTTTCTACCTCATAGCACCAATCCCACTAACAAAAATCCTCTATAACAATCCTTGTTCTTTCCTCCTTTGGGAAAAAAAAAAAAGTCCTCCTTTATACTCTTTTAGATCCTTTCTTAGAATATTAAGCAATTGGTCAGAATTTAGGCATGCTGTTTTGAGGAGTGAATAACGTTCGAGTAATGTACTAAAAATGCATAAGTGAAGTAACTTTATGACATGTTGTCCTTATTCTGGGAGAATGTTATTTGCTTTCAAAAACTGGTGGTTAACCAGTTCAACTGTTGACAAATGTACTAATTGTATTTGCTTTGGATAATGTGAAAATGTAAAAACAAATATCTGCTAAAAGAAATAGTGCGCTGTTCACTGGATGCTACGGAAGACATGGAGGTGAGGGAGACGGCGCCTTCGGATGGGGGTTAGCCTACAGAGAGGGAGGAGGTGGGGGTGGGGGTGGGGGGTGCGATCGGGTGGCAGCCTCCGGAGGGAACTCGTGGTGGCGGCTGGGCGCTGATCATTCATGATGGCACCTCAGAGGCCATCCTGTAAGGAAGAAAAATGAAAACTATTAAAGGCTTGCCGGGCTGTGTTGGCTTTGGCGTGTCAGCAATTATTAGCCAGGGATGCCGACCTCTAGGGCCTCATACAGGGAGAGGAAAGGTGTGGGTGTGTGTGTGTGTGTGTGGGGGGGGGGACACAAAGATAGCATGATGCACTCTGATCTGTGCCGCAGAACTTTCTGCCACGTGGGGTTACATCTAGCCAAAAGCAGATAATTTTAACATTGGATTTCTTTTTACGAAAATTAGCCAGTGATGTCCATAAACCCGCTGCCCCAACATCGATTATTAATCACATTAACGAAAGCTGCTGCAGCATTAATGCCGCGCCTCCTGCTGGTCACTATCATATGGCGTTGTCAGAATGCCTAGCTGCAGGTAAACGGCGTGTCCTTTGCTCATTACACCGTCTGCGGACACGGGGGACCGCCATGCGACACGTATAAATGACTTGCTCGTACAGTGTGCCTGGGGCTGCACTGTTGTTGAGCCTGGCCAGATGGCCTGTGATCCACTCACACGCACGCACGCACGCGCACACACACAAATACGATGTGTTCATTGCCCAAAGGCACAGTTTACCTTTTACATACTGTATGTTCGAAGGGTAGCATTACACCAGCAACTCCTTAGGAATCATACTTAATGCTGGTGCTTATAGGAAGGGTTAGCCTTTCTGTTGTGTCACATAACTAAATAAATAACAATAATAGGCTAATAATATTTAAAAAGTGGTACTTTTTTACAAAAATCAATAAAAGAACAAAACTAGGCCTGATTAAGATATCAGTGTGCCATTAAAAACAGCTTTTGTATTAAAATGGATGCTCAGTAAAATTGTTAAATGTGGTAGGGGGCAGGATAGTCTAGTGGTCTGGGTGTTGGACTCCCAGCCGGAAGGTCGTGGGTTCAAGCACCAGAATTGGCCTACCTGTAAGCATCCTTGAGCAAGATGCCAAACCCCTACCTGCTCCATGTAGCATGTAATTGTAAGTCGCCTTGGATAAAAGCGTCTGCTAAATGCCAAATTGTTAAATGACAAACTTCAAATGACCGCTTTTCCGCTAGGGTATAAACTTGGTTACATTGATGTAAATTGTTACAAGGTTAGTGGAACCTGAAACTCTAAATACACTGAACACTAGTGTATTTACAGAACACTAAATATAGTTGGGTCATTTAGCAGACGCTTTTATCCAAAGCGACTTAAAGTGCAAATACAAGTATTAAGGAGAGGGTAGGGATTGGGTATCTTCCTCAAGGATGCTTACAGGACGGCCCATGCGGGGGCTCGAACCCGCAACCCTTCAGCTTAGAGTCAAACCCCCAGAGTGCTAAACTATCCAACACCTAACACATTGGACGAAGAACAAAAAGTAACAGGGTTACTTAATTCCAGTGAAAAGTAGCTCCAAACTTTCAAGTGAACTGAACTGTGAACTGGGTTCCCAGCGCACGGCACCAAATCGTATACTGTGGCGGTGTATAGGCGGCCGCGGAGCTGGAGCTCTGCCAGCGACCGTAATCCATGGTGCGGTGGTAAGGTGACGCGGGAGGTCGGAGAATGTAAACACTGCTGTTATTCCGCCCGTGTTAATCCCTCAGGCATGGCGACTGAGCATGCATCAATCACGGCAGTGTGTGTCCAGAGGTGAGCCAACAGGCATTAACCTTGAACCAGAAGTCACTGCCTGGGCGCTCTACACCCCTCCCCCCCCCGCGGTCACAAGAGAGACCGCCAACATGTCCGTTAGCTCAAATACATGTGTTGGACTGCTGCAAAATTCATATGCTGGAAGGCATTTAAAACCACCAATGATAGTATCTATAGTGGAATAATTGCTCGCATTCTCATGTAAATAAATGTCAGTTTCCGCTGTTAATCAATGTTTGTGGTTATAGATTTATGACCTACCCTACTCCACATTCATGAAAGCCTTTTTACTTTTAGATGTGAATTTCTATTATCTGGTGCATCGTTGGCCAAAATACGGCAAGCATCACAAAGGTTGTGGCGCCTTTACTTGAAGCAGCGGCTCGTCTAGCGGTTGGTTACTTGAAGCAGCAGCGGTTGGTCCACTAGAGAGGATAGGCAGAGAATTTCTTCGTTTTAAACGATTGATAGCCCAAAATCAAGAAAATCGTGTTTAAGAGAAAGATTTGTTCAGAAATGTCCTTAATGTGACGACTTACATTATCAATGCAGTCCTGCAGCGAAAAAAAATAAAATAAACTATGATTAGATTAAGTAATTTGATAATGGTGCTCAGACTGTGGCACTGTGTTTAGATATTTATATCATTATTCGAATATGATAAAACCCGGTGCTGTGTTCTATTTAACCACACCATGACTCATTTAACAGTGAGAGGGTTTTGCCTCGTGGCTATTACTGAGCCTAAAGTGACTTCACAGCCTAGATAAAATAAGGCTTTCTCAGCAAGAAGCATCAGATAAGCTCACACACCTTATCGGCATAGCCAGGAAGAGGAATCGCTACAGAGATCTACAGCACGGCCAGCAGCGAAGAGAGGGAGAAACTGGCGGCTGTACAACATCGGCACAACAATTAAGAGGAACATGCAGAGAAACAAGACAGAAAGGCGACAGGAGTAAGCCTCAGAGTTGTTTGTGATCGGGGAGACGAGCGGGAATGAGGAAATGAAGAAATAACTGCCGTTTTTTTAATACATTTTCAGGAGGAGATGAGTGAGATAATGCTGCAGCACATGATCCCTCAGATTGTCAAAAGGCTTTTGATTTTCTGCTCGGTTAATAAATGCCGCTCGCAGGGGGACATCAAAATTCAATAACTCTCTGTGAGATGAGCATTATTAGAGTTTTATAGTGAAAGTTCTTCATTCATGTAGCAACAAAAGAAACCCAGTTGAAGATAAAATGGCTTTTACTGCCGTGTGAATGGCACATTTGTTAGAGCTAACCTGAATGTGCATAATGTTAGCATTTGTCATTTAGAGTATTTATTGTTCCACCTGCTCTGAGGTTTAAACATGTTTCTCTTTTTAAATGTAACCGTATAACCGACATGTATTTCGTCTGTAGTTGTACAGCAAACATTCGGATTCCAAATACCCAATCGATAATGATATACGGTGATACTAAAACCTTGTTCCTTAAGTTGACCTGGAATACGATCTTGTGCTTTGGCTTCTGTGAGCCTCGTCGCGTTCGGAACCTGATCATTCCAACTTGTTCAGAAACACTTCCTGATTGACGCAGCCCAGGCCTTGGAGAACACCGAGTCAGGAACGGGAGATATTTAATAAGGCGATGTGAATGATTCGCCGCTTTGAAATGCTAAACTAGACGGAGATACAAATTAGCCTGAAATGCCTGCCGCATGTAATTAAAGGCCCCAATGAATTCCAATAATCAAACAGGCCATCTTCTGAGAAAACTATTAGAGAGGGATTATTAGTGAAGCAGGTTTCACTAATCACTCATTGACAGACAATCTTTCTGCCAACAGTCTGGGTTGTTACTGTCATCTGAGTAAAGAACTGTGAACACACACACACACACACATACACACACACACACAAAGGAAAAGCCACACGCTTGTAAATAAGAGAAACCCTATTTTGACAAACATTGCAATGTTGAGCGTTCTTTTATTCGCGATACAATCATGGCCAGTATACGTACAGTACTCACATTCATGGAGACAATGGCATCAAGTGGTACATATGAATAAACTTACAAGCTCTGACTCGCCACCCAACATGCATGAAGGGATAAGCGCGCGCGCGCACACACACACACAGAAGCAGTCACTCAGTCCTATTGATGTCAACCTTTTGCTCCAAGTTATCGTCTGTACTCCGGCAGGCTTCATATTGAATCACAGCGACAGGCTTGAATAAAACTGGAAGGCTTTCACTTTCAATCTCGTCGAGTCTCCAATTTACAGGCCTCGGCCAACAGATCCTGGAGATAGCGGCTCTCTGGATGTCAACAGGCTCCGGCGCCATATAAGGGCATTCCCTATGCACTGCATCTGCCACAGTGTAAGTGCAGAATACACTAGAGATTACTGCACACATACATGCGAGCGATGTGTTCAAATCCATATGTACAGGATATAGACTACCGTGTCTCTGTGGGGGGCGTGTGTGTGTACGTGCGTGCCGTACATAAATACAGTAAGGTATTCAATTCTAGCCCAAATGGCTAATTTTGAAATGATAAATCGTTTATTGACAAAGTGTAGTTATACACTGTGTGTTGTGACACTGAACTGTAGTATAGTCTAATGAGAAAATAACCTGTATGATATTACCTGAAATCCTGGTTCCCATAATCATTAATTCCTTGTTCCACAGGCACATACACACACATGCATGCATGCACATACACACACACACACACACACACACACACACAGTCATCCTCTGCTCCGTCTTGGTAAAATTAATAAGTGACATTAAAAATGAACCAAAACGCATAATGGTTTGATGAGCCCCCATGTGTTTATTGATTAATAAACGGTCAGAGGGTTCCATTTCGCAGATATACTGTCCCCCCGCATCGCAATGTTCTCCCCCCACCCCCCGAGACAAATGTGTTTCAGCTGAGCTGATTCAATCCCTACATTGTTTTTATGTACTTCTGTTTACAGCTCCCCCGAGCTCCACTGACTACCTGTCTGTTTAGAACGCCATAAACATAAATCAAACTTGTTAGGGACTTTTTCATAAATTCCTCGCTGCGGAGAAAGGAGGCCTGCTTAGGCAGATGGATAGAAGAGCATTCTTTTTTTTTCTCTTTTTGGAATGAATTCCCGCTGCGCTCAGAACATTATTGGTATCATGATGGAAAATGGTGGTGGTAATATTGGAGTCACTGCACAAAGTGGGAGTTATAATTCCGTAACATAGCTATAAACTATTGCGTTAGCTCTGTCGGCTATCCACAAGATAAAAAAAACCCTAGTAAGCATATTAATTTCCTGCCTAAACAGCATGAGTTACAATAAACAGATTTCACGTATGAATGATATAATTCTTCTCATACAATAAAAACACAAAACTTTAATTGTAAAGAAGACCACTGTGGCAGATACAAATCTAGACAGTGTTCCAAGCCCTGCATAGTTTCTGCCTTTTGTTAGAATCTTTATCCAGTGTTTTATTCATGAAAGCCAACTGTGATATTACCCTAAATTCAATTTATTATCATCATAACTTTTCTATGTGTTTCGCTCAATGGTCTTTTAAAGCCCACAGGTTTGACCTTTGTGGTCCAACGGCAGAGAATCTATGTTACCTCTGGCATTCCCATTTGTCCCCTCACTGCACTTGACTGGGAAAGATAATTACGCTTCAAATGAGGCTCTGCTCATTGTATCCGCTGTCTGTCTCTCTCCCTCCCTCTCTCTCTCTCTCTCTCTCTCTTTCCCTCTGTCTTTCTCTCTGTCTGGCCCGCTCGACATGCAATAGGGAGGGTCAATGGATCTGCGCTCACCTCTTATTTACAAGATTCATGTTTATCTAATGCAAAATCAATAGCTCAGCACCAGGGAGAAGTTAGGGCTTGACTAACAATCATTGGGAGCTACTTAGCGGTACATCAGCCCATGGTTTAGTGGGCCATAAAGGAGAGGAATTGAGCCTGAGTGGGCCTGTGTAGTGGGAGGCTCTGGTGTAGAGACGCATATAGATGGTGAGGCGAACATTCATCTGTGTATTTTCACACCATTAACCTCCATTGTTTTTTTTTTAATTGTACGACAAGCCGGTACTCTATGGCTAGGCTTCTTCTGAAATTAGGCACCGTTGTATACTCTCCCTGGTTAGACAATCACGAATGAACGCAAAACTAATTCTGCAGCATTGGCTCACGGTAACATCTAGGTTTGTTTGCTTTTTGCAAAAGTTAAATTGTAAGCGGTGGTGCTGTGCCAGGGAGTTGTTAGCACGCTCTCCTACAGGACATGCAAACCTCTCCCTTGACATTGTCGTATAATATCCCAGAGAGACGCCTCTACCTTATTTCCTGGTTCTTTGCACTTTGAATAGATCAGCACTTAGGAATCTGCCTCGGTGGCTGCGTTCAGGGGGTGTGCATCATTTAGCCCCAAAATTCACTTTTCTCCCCCAGTAAGCACTATCTGCCGTGCACCCCCGCACACCCCGCCAAAGACCTCGCCATCTGTCACTGTCGCTCACCGCAAAGTGCCTGCGATTAATTGAAAAACTATGGCGGGGCCAAGTGGGAGGGTCAAAGCAATATGCATCCGCGCGCTCGGGTCAGCTCCTCATTCCCGTTGCCTTCGAAGCAGGCCTTTTTCCCCCCCGATGACGTAGGGTATCCGTCTCTGTCTGTGTCAGTGTAACATGCAGCTAATCAATGGTGAGGGAGGAAACACAGCTCAGAGCTCAACCCCCCCGGCAGCAGGCTTTCTCTTCGGAGACGCCATGAGTTGGGAGCGCAGTTCTAGTTGGAGCTAGTTTTAGGATTTGGTTTTGTTGCTGCATGTGCGGCGAAAAGGAGTGTGGATGCGGCTGCATGGGGGACAGGTAGCAGGCTATCAACTGTCCAGTTCTGATAAGCGTCTTAGGCGAGAAATGTATTAGCTTGAACAAGGGAAGAATACAGAGTACATACTGTACATGGTGATCTGTCTCGAGTTCTTCAGAGAGAAAAAAGTACACACAGAACATAGAGTTTATAGATAGAGAACACTTGTGTTTTTGGGTCATTGGTGAATTGGTTTTAGCCTTGTAAGACCATCCTATTTTTGCAAGCTCTGTGATTTGTTCCCCACTATATAAGTCTGGAAACTGTCTAATGGTGGTGCCAATGCGTGTAAATTCATCATTAGGAGGTGATTGGACCACCTCAACTACAAAATAACAAACCTTTAAACAATGTTTCAAACACGAGCACTAGCAGACGATTGGACCACCTTCAACTAATCAGAACAAGACCCACATGAGGATGATTATACGAACACAAGCACTTAATGTCATGCTAAAGTAGGCATTTTATCAAGGCTCCCAACGATTGAAACGATACATCTTCTGTCTGCTGCTCTTTCCCTGTCCTTTCTCCGTATCCAAACCTGCCTCTCGGGCAAATTCCTCCAAGTGAGTATTCCCAAATGCAAGCTCAGCAAATTGGGGATCATTTTCTGCACATGCTCCCTGTTGCCCGAGCAGTAGCTGGGTGAAGTGACCCTGTCTGTGCGCAGGCTTACAGCGCCATGTTGTAAACCCTGCTGACACTGTGCTGCACCCCCCTCTACATCAAACACAGAGCACCTCCATCACTGTCAGGATAGGGTCCCCTATTTATCTTCCAACAGACCTCGTGTCCAACTCTGAATGGGACAGAGCACATACCTTCACAAGTGTAAGATAATCATTTCCTCACTTTTTTATTTTTATTATATTATTTTTACACTACCGCATGTATCTAACTCTTCGAAATGATTCGTTTTCAAACCATAACTATGTATATTTGCGACATTCCAAATCTAGACCAGAACATCAGGGTTATCCAAGTTACTGAACTTGTATCCTAATCATAAAAGAAAAGTTTACTTTAACCCCCGAGTGCAACAGTAATAAATATAGCCGAGCCATACCATGTCCCCTATTCAGGATGCTGCATTTAATGACATCTTATACTTCCTTCATTGCCCATCATGAAAGGATTCTCTCATGTATTTCGCCTGCTATGTAATTAACATTAGAATTATTCATCTGATACTCGTCAGATTTGTGACAACCGGTGGTTATGTCGGGCACTGTTCTAAAAAATATGGCTGAGGGTCTCAATTACCTCTTGCTGAACAAAACAACGACTGTCTCCTTCACTTGATGCGTGGCCTAATATCAGAGTGATGTGATTATTCTGTGCAACCAAAGGTATGCAAATGGAATTTCATCTGAAGTGTTAAATTTCCAAAGAGCGTTGATTGAGTGTAAGTACAGGCCAGATATATCCAGCCAGGTACTCAGTAAAAATTTTATAGTTAAGATATTTTAATTCCCCCCACAAATAAACAGAAGTATAGCCTGTAATTGTATGACATTTTAGGGACACAAGGGGTCAGGTTGAGCAAAAGCAGGGCAACGCTGTAAACCTGTACACACCTAACCTGTACCTGTATACAAACTGGCATTGGCATGTGCACGTGTGTTCTGTCCATCTGGTTCACATCCAGATACAACGGTGAGACAACTAATGCTGAAAGTAGTTCCTCTAGAGAACTACTTTCCTTCGAGGAAAGACAGAGTGCTTTCAAAAAGCGTAGTGATACTAGGTTTTCAAGTAGTACCCCATTAAATTAGCCTACTGTATGTTACGGTAAATGCAAACGGCGTGTTCACACCAACCCGGCCTATATGTTTTCCCTACAAGACAAAACTACTGAAGCCCAGCCAGAGCAAACCTTGAAGACATTTTTTACAGCGCAAAAGGGGGATAAAGCATGCGACGACCTGGTTATTCACTCTGCCATCCAGGCCTTTTGTTTTTGTCAGAGTCTGGCCTGCCATCTGTCAAGCCTTACCTGGAGAGAGACAATGATTTCTGCCCGCTTGAGCGAACACTCAGTAAAGCAATATTTCACATGTTAGGGCTGAAAAAAGACCCATCCCGCCGGATTTCGCTTACTGGAGTGATATGGTGGGGTACATCAAGAGTGATAGCGCTACCTCGGTGATGGAACAGCTACAACGTCTAGTGTTAGTCAGTATAGGGTCCATGGGGTGTTGTTCATCTCCTTTGTTTCATTTTGTATTATCTTGACCTAGCGGGCATGCGCCCATGCCTATGAATAAATAGTCTCTGTGTGAACTGGTGAAAGAAATATAACATAGTTTTGAAGAATGCTCAAACTAGCTTTCTCCGCTATTGCCTTTTGGTTGTTCACTAAATTGTAGTGTAGCGGTATTGTACTGTGTTGAAATAACCTACTTATCTACTGGTTCTCACTTGCGCATATTCTGTTCATGCACACTCTCTCCCTGCTTGTAAACTATTATTATTATTATTATTATTATTATTATTATTATTATTATTATTATTATTATGATCATAACTAAGTTCTTTCATAGGGCCCAACATTTCTAGCAGCACCCCTGATGCTAACTCCAGTCTCTCTCACCTCATGGCTGTAAAACCGTTTGCCAGTGCTAGCTGTCATGATGACGAAATGTCAGATTCAACTTAACTGTTTATCTCTTGGATCAACCCAATGTCTGTGGAATGGGATTCTTACTAATAGTGTTAAACCAGGCTGTAGCACAGAGATTCCCAATATCCCACCCCGCCGTGCATGAAGGCAACATTCACGTGTTAACACTTCCTCTGCTTCCCATTTACATCCATATTTTGGAGATATGTTGGAGGAAGAAAAGGACTCTCTTTGGGGTATTTTCATGACGCCAATGATTTGTGGAGTGCACCATTACTTTTTAAAGATGCACTCTCTTTTGCATTACAGCACCCCCACAACTTTCCTCCTGAGGGGTAGAGAATGGTGTGGCCCTAGGAGCTCTGCATGGGGAGAGTGCCACTGAGAGTCCTCAGAGAGTTTTAAACCAAAACGTTGACGTATTTGTAACGCTAGTCTCAACCACAAGCGTATACCTTCAAGTAAAACATCATAAATCCCATGTGTGTTGTCGGTAGACCTGTGCAGCACCGAGAGAGCTCCAGTGCCAAACACGGTGCCGTTGTCTTCCAGCAATAAAGTCTGGACTATCATTCATCAGATCGAAACTTCTTTTCAAGGTCATCGTCTACCGTGGCGCTATATTTCAACATCATCTAATTATGGAGGCCAATAATCATTTGAAAGGAGTAATGAAGTATATAAAATGCCTACGTCAGACCTTATTAATGCCAAGCAGGACAGTCTTGGAACTGATGAGCCATTAGTAAAAGGGATGCGATTTAACAAATAACTAATTAACACCTCAAAGGAACCTTAAAGAGAAAATTGGTTAATAATTGTTGTAATATTCTTGGAAAATAAATGTTGTTACCCATATATTTAGGCAACGAGCCAATAAGTTGAATTCTTAACATTTTCGTGTGACACTTCAATTAGTTAATGAATCTCACTAATGAGTCTACGGCGATTACATTTTATGACAAAATAAATTAGGAAGTATATGGTGATTAAACAGATTTTGAAACCGATAAATATGCTTCAAGACAAACAGGGAAAAGCAACAACATGACATAGTGTTTATATATCCACATGCTTCCGCACAAGGAGTGCTTCAAAAAGTGGAGAGAAGTTCAGGAAAGCGCTATATTCTAATAATACTACTTTGTTCAAGCTTGTCAAATTGCCTCCGTTTAGCAGCCATTACTTCCACAGGCATGTAATTGTGTTGCTATCGTATATATTCCCCCTCGCCCCTGCAAAGCACTGGATTCTGGAGTCTTTATCTAATTTATGCATCTCCTGAAAGTACAAGTTGGAATTTATTCGCGCTAGGCTAATGGCATTCATTAACCTTCGCAACGGTGAAATGTTTGATTGGAATATGGCATTTCCTCCTTCAAAGAGATGTTTTACTGCCTTTGCAATTCAAATACTTCAAATAAGCCATTAAATGCTATTTCACTTCAAAAGTTCAGTTTATGTAGCCTATTTTTATAGCTACACCCCGTCACACACACATCAACATGTGGGGAGGGGATTCAATAGAATTTCAATAGACTTTCTTTTGACCAAATCATAATAATTCAGGAGTTGTGAATTAACATGGGGCATGTTGAAGGTGCATGTAATAATGCATAATAATAATAATACGTGCTTGATTCTTATCGGTGGCGCTTTTGTCACATACCAGGATTTGTTATCATATTCCAGATTTATTGTTCAATCATGGACCGGTGTTTGAATATTAGGTCTTGATTGGAAACAATGCATCTGCAGACACCGTCTAATCGTAAGGCAGATCACTTACTAATTATAGTTTATAATTAATGATGACTGATTATGCAGGCAATTATATATTCCAATTTTGATTTCGCATAATGTTGGGGAAAGAATGCCTAACTTTCTTTTTCTGACTGTTAAACAATGCATCCTTAAAGAGACGTGATTTAGCATGGAGGTGTTTAGTGTGAAAACCAACACAAACAACAAGTTTGTTCTGAGTATGAAGTCAACTCAACCCCCCCCCCCCTCAACCCAGACCTCAGCCTCATCCTCTGCTGACCAGGGCACTAAAGCCATAAGGGCCTGCGTCCACCAAATGCGTTTTTTCCATTGGCAGCGCCCACAACCTCATTTTCAGAGCACTTCCAGAGCACTGCTCTCAGGCAAGGTTGTCTGTGACAGCCAGGATCAGTTTCTCCTCCACTATTGTTGACAGTGTCGCCCGCCCCCGCCCCGATTGTGATTAGCCACCGAGAGAAGTGACAGAAACAAGCTCAGTGCTGTTCGAAAAGTTGGAATGTTTTCGACTGAAAGCGCTGTTAGCGGAGCAGAAAAAAAAGCTGAGCGCTGAGGGTGTTTTTGCGCCGAGGACTGCCCAAAGAAGGGCATCATGGTCATGGACAGGCTGCGCGGGCCTCGTCCCACGTGGCCGATTGCCTCCAAAGTTATCCAAAATGTCCGCCGCTCTGATTTTATTTTTTTTCCCCCCTGACGTCTGACTGTCCACGTCCTCTCACGCCGTTCCACTGATCTCTTTTGCCTGATAATGTGCTTAGACACGGTGGCTGATCACATTCACCTGACCTTGCTGCACCAGCTAATTCAGGAGAATGGGGGTGGGTGGGTGGGGGTGAGGGGGGACGTTTCCACTTATCAGTCCCATTTGCGGAGACAAGTGAGAGGCTCCACTATTTACTCCTGCCGAGGCTGCGGAGTGATGGTGGATCTTTTGTCTTGTATCCAGGCCGGAGATTACATCGGGGGGGGGGGGTGCTTCAAGTCATGCACAGAGACCCCCAACGTACACTTAAGCCTTTATGAAGCGAATAAACATCTGTAACATTTACAGGACTTGTATGTGTGCCTGTGTAGCACAATCTCGTCAGATGTTTTGTTGTTTTGTTGCTCTAATTGCATTCGAAGGCTGTCTGCGCTAGACCGCCGCGACACCGAATGAGGCGCTGATTAGAGTTTTTCTGAAATTCTTTCAGTGCTGATTTGGTGTTATTCTAATATTTAAAAAAAAGGATAATTTTCTCTAATGCCACTTGTTAAAGTAATTACACTATAATTGCCTTATCAAGGTGTCACAGAGGAGTCAAGCCAAAAATATCACTTGCCCACAGGGTTCCTTTGTCACTCGTATTTAGCTGTTATTCGAAATGCAGTGCGGCGGTGCTATCACATAACGAATGAGTAAAAATGTTGTAGCATTAACATATTTCTGTTCTGTTCTGTATAGGGCTGTTCTAATGCTGGTATACGCACAAACAATAAATAAGGTGGTAAACAACAATACACCGTTTCATACAAGGTTGAAGTAACGAGCATCAGGTTGAATTTGATCCGCAGACAAATTAAACGTAGCCTTTGAAATATCATTATACTTTAATCTTGGCAGTCATAAACAATTGAAACAAAATGGATTGAAATTCAAATTTAAAACACTTGCCAAACCACAATTTATTTCACAACATGAATATAATAAACAATCTTTCCTTAGGCTGTGGTATTGAACCGTTGGCCTCCAGCACGCTCTAAATGTATATTGGTTTAGCTTTTACCATGTCATTTTCTGTAAATAAAATCATAAAAAATAACATCTGCAGGGTTAGTCGCCAGAGTTCTTGGTGTTCTAAGATCTACTGTTGGCCACAGTGGGCTTTCAATTGAAGTTAACAAAGCAAACTTTAATACAGCAATCAGTGAGGGGGAAAAACATGTTTTTTTCTATACCTGTTATATCCCTTTGTTAAAGGCAGTCATGAAACAGATTGTCAGAAATAACAGTACCTACATTTTGTCTTGATTAGAGAAGAAAGCTGCTGATTGTGGCTGTAGTCCTGAATAGATCAAGAACAAGGATTTCCAAGGACAGATTCTATTATACATCACATACATATGGACCCATATGATATCTCTATTTTGTGGCGTTGATGTAAATGTATGAATTACTTTATATACTGTATGTTTATGCTGTTAATGTATGATGGGATGCTACCTAGTTTACAAGTCAGGTAAAGAGCCTTCACTATTGAGTATTGCCATTCTTACTGTTCCCAGTCATGTTAATGTGATTTTATATATATCTAATCATTTAAATCTAATTACCAGCAATAGAGCATATGGAGCTGTTTTCACTTTCTTGCAGCTGCTAAATCCATGTTGTATCGAGACCATATGCATTCATTCTCCCCGTGTGTCAGTACGGCTTGCATTGTCTTGTTGCCGTTGCGTCTCGACACCAATGTTGCTAACTGCAGCAACAGCGCCGACCGCAGACGACGCGGCGACGTCAAAGTCACACAACCGTTTGGAACGATACGTTGAGTGACGTGGTAGCTAACGCTCCTTCTCACAGAACCCCTCGTCTGTCTCTTCCACGCTGGATTCAGCCTTTGGACCTGTCCCGCCTGGGGCGAGAGACCAAGCCTGTCTGTCATAATGTGTTAGAGCGACTGATGCTTTCTCTCTCTCTCTCTTTTTAACATTTTTTAAGCAACAAACACTAGGATTTTAGGGCCCGACTTTTCTCTTACGTACACCTGAGGCAACCCAAGTTCCTTTTTTGTGCTACGCAGCACAAAAAACTATAAATAACTGAAAAATGTTACTTAATGGAGTAATTTACGCACAGGCTGTCAAGCCATGGATGGTGCTCCTCTCCTCTGGCAAATGTCTGGCATTTACCGAATCGATAGCATGAGTTATGAAGAGAAGCGGAGGCCTTGCTGCCGTGCCATTCTTCTCAATAACAAAAGAGGAAGTGCATTAAAAACAAGCATTGATGGGTTGTTGGGAGCTGCAGTCAATGAGTGCTGCCGTAGTTTAAAATTAAAAGGCTGTTAGAGTGAAAATTGTTTTCTCTGGTCATCCGTCATGTCCCGAAGGGTCTTTTTCACAGTGATTAATTAGAAACGTAAAGGCTAAAAGAGGGGCTTGAGATGTGAGGGGTATAGAAAACCAGTTGTTCTAAAACCCCACTGTAGTTATCCTGCCCCCTTGTGAGTTAATGACACCAGCCCTCGCCCCTGACACGTTACTGCTGCAGTTCATAATTTCATCTGGAAAATGGGCAGGGGAGTGGATCTTCCTTATAGTAATTGAGTATTGATTTGAAAATAAACAGCAGTGAGACTCCCACCCAACTGACAGCCCCATCCCTCGGGTGGAATCGACAATAAATGGGGCCCCGGTTGGCGGGAAAGTTATGGATCACGATGATACAGTCAAGCACATGGTTCCCGCCTGCGATATTTCTTCCAATATATATTGGATTTTGGATAACCCATTTATGAACCCTGTCATCTAAAACCTATAGTTTTCAGATGGCAGATGATAAGTTAAGGCCGGGCCTGCGCTCGTCTCGGATGTTCAAACTGCTGCAAAGGAACACTGGTGTAAAAGTAATTACACATTTGTTGAGGTATTGTATTTTCCCCTTGCATATCTAGCACTGGGGAACTAGTATAAAAATATATTACATTCAACTGTAGTGTAACTGCAAACTGATTAAAATTCATTGAGATTATCAGCCGGTGTTAAGCAAATGTTTGATATCAAACACAATACATGCTCTCGTAAATGCAGAGTACATCTAATGTGTAGCCGTGGGCAAATACCGTTATCTGAGGGGAGGGGGAGAAGATGGAAATGCTTCAACAGCTCAGAGAATCGACAAAGCGAGGAGCCTGGCTCTGGTGTCACGGCCGCCGTTAACCTCGGCTGCTGAACTGCGTTTCACAGTCTCACACACACACACGCGCACGCACACACACACACACACACACACACACACACACACACACCTCCCCCTCGCCGCGCTGTGCTAACGATGTAGCCTACAAATGCGTAATTCGTTTTCATTAGCCGCCACTTTGCTTTCAATTCGGTGGGGGAGAGAAGGTGCGTTTCGGCAGGGCGCCCTCCCGAATGACCTCTATAGGTTTCTATTAGCCCCCGGAAAACATTAAGAGAGAGATAAGGAAGGGGTTCGCTTAATTTCACTTAGTGCCTTTACAGTGGCGGAGGTGATGTCAGGACGGGCTGCTGTATTGTCATTCACGCCAGCCTAATGAGTCCTGATTATCATTCCAGTGCCAACGCTTCATCAGTTATCAGTAGGACCTGCGTCAGGAGCATTATTAACCATTATCTGTATTTATCTTGTCAATTATTGATTGCCTTTTCCCGCCGCACGTCATTATTAATTTGACGTGCGGTGTCAAGCGCACTGTTAATCATATTTAAACAGATGTGGGGGAGATAAAAATCAATTCTCCATTATCCTTGAGGTTTTCCATATTCATCCGGTGCTCGAGAGGCGACTTTAGAGATCCGTCACGCGTGGCTGAGCAGATACAGACCCATGCAGAGTAAATAATCATCTCACTCAAGTATAATATGAGAGTATTTCATAGAGTAAATACCATCCCAAGATGGCATTATACTAAAAATCATATAATCTTTATTCCTAAACATAACGTATGGGCCTACTGGTATTTTTGGTATTGGTCTGAATTTGAACCAGAAAATCAGAACAATAATTTCTTGTTTTTGTGGATTTCTAATTGAAGGAATTTAAAGTGCACTGTGACTCACTATATAAAATACTGAATCAATGTTTTTTTATGTATCAACATTTCATTTTTTAATGACGTCTTTTACAGAAAGATGGAAAAATAAAAGTTTTGTGTAGCTCATTTCAGAAATCAGGACCGAAAGACAAGAATCCTGAAGAGCTATTACCCAGCGGAAGGTAATGGTGCGCGGCACAGGGGAGGGTACAAGCAGCCCAGGAAGGGCCCTTCACACAGATAATGGGGTGGAAGGTTGCTGGCATGGAGAGATTCATGTGCAGACAAGGCTCCTTTGATGCAGTGACATTGGAGAGACCATAAAAGCCACAGTATAAAATACAGAGGCGTTGCTCTGCGCTAATAGGACCCGGGGCTTTCTGGAGGCAGATTTGACATAGCCTGACGTAGGCGACACAAAATACACTAATTGGATTTCGCTAAAGCTGGGTTCAATAAATGAACACGAGGGATCCATCAAGGAGATATAAGTGGTACCGCGCTTAGTTTAACAGCAGTGAAATGTGGTGGGTAAACAACATCTTTTCTAAAGTAAATAAAAGTAACAAATGGGCTAAAACGGCCCAGTGGAACCACTTTCTAACAAATTAGGTAGGTGAACTGATAAATAACCTTCAGTTGGCCTCAAAAGTAACTGTGTAGAAATATGAAATATTAAAATGTTGTAAGCTAATGCAGCGGCCCGACTATATTATTATTATTCCTCGTGCTTGCTGTCAGTGGACAATTTCCAAGTGTAACCCAGGTTAGAAATGGACATTGTGTGAGTATATATATATATACTGTATA
>JAOEHI010000013.1:676463-695690 GCA_025447815.1 Percopsis transmontana
TGACACAGGCTGTATTTTCCTGATATGACTGTGTCTGTGTGTGTAAACAATATGAGTTGGCTTACACTACTGTAAATAGTAGTGGTTTAACCAAAGTAAAAGTGGCCATGTCAATAGAACCATGCATTAACTTGTTTCAATTTTCCAACAGGTACTCTTCTAACTCAAATATAAACCATTATACTAAATTGTGTATTGAAATGTAGTGCTCATATTTCATCTTTTCATTGTTTGTTTCAGCACCACTCTGGTACCACAGTTTAACATTAGCAAGATTTCAGCACCGCGGACAGCGCTCGGAAAAGTGAAAGGTTATCAGGCTGTGTGCAAACTCCTTGACATGCTCTCAAGCATACACAGCTTACAGCATAAACAGGAACAACACCACGTGTCACATATTATACTGGTTGAGTCTATTCTGTCAAAAAAATATTCCGTGCTAGTTGTCTTCCTATAGTGACCCTTTATATCCACACAAAACCTCCACACACATGAATGGAGCATTTCTGTATTTAAATTTTTTTTTTTTTACAATTAGGTCATTTAGCAGACACTTTTATCCAAATCGACTTACAATTACATGGTGCTATTACATGGAGCAGATAGGGGTTAGGCATCTTGCTCAAGGATGCTTACAGGTAGGACAACTCTGGGGCACGAACCCACGACCTTCCAGTTGGGAGTCCAACACCTAGCCCACTAGACTATCCTGCCCCCTACTGGCTGGGAGTCCAACACCTAGACCACTAGACTATCCTGCCCCCGGCCTGTATGTATATATGTGGGCACCTGTGCATGTATGTGTGTGTACATAATATATGTTACCTGTGTTTGTGTGTGTGTACATATATGCATGCCCGCCTCTGGCGCTGACGTAAAGTCAGACTGTTACCTATGTGTGTGTGTACATAATATTTGTTACCTATGTATGTGTGTGTGTACATACTGTATATGCATGCCCGCCTCTTCTGACGCTGACGTAAACTCTGCTGTTACCTATGTGTGCACCTTCCCAGCACACCTTCATTATGGGCCCAGATAGTGGCATTGGCAACTTGTCACTTCTATTGATTTCTCTTAAACTGCAATTTACATGGATATTTGTGGTTCTGTCCTGAGGGCAGGTTGCGTCCCCCAGGACGGTGCTGGGCTGCCCCGCCCCCCCCCACCACCCACCCACCACCACCACCACCACCACAGGCTGTGAGGAAGTGTTTATGCCCAGTGCAACACAAGCGAACCTCAAAGTGACTTTTCTGTCTGACATCAGCAAACACGCCACGTTGTTATTTCTGCAAATGCATAGTTTTTTGTAACCTTTGGAAGGAACAATGGAGATAAACAAAGGGGGTTTAACCAGCATTCCGTGCATGCTTTTGCTAAGGTTGTACATAGGCTAGCTGTTAATAATATTATGTATACTGTATGTACAGTACATTTACTAACATGTTTCAAGTCCATGTTATTGTATGTCTGCAATTATATTTGTTGTCAGTTATGTGTGTGATCATTTAAATTGTACAGTGTCATTTCTTTAGGTAGTGTATAGTGGCTATATACCTACTGTTCATTGTGTTGGTGGGGTTACTGAGGGGTCCAGTAAATGGTTGGTCCGAGAAACAGACAGTGAAAAATCCCTGCATTGATTTTGGCAAACATTACAATTAATTGTATTTACGCAGCGATCACTGTCATGTCAAGTACATGTATACTTTTTTTTTTTTAAATATGCGGAAATATTGATGAGATTGCTCTTAAAGTCAGGGTAACAGATCACCCATGTATCTGACGCACAGACAACCCCACAAAGTTCACACAGAGACGGACAACGTCTAAACGGAGAAAGCGAGAGGCAGGCAAATGGATAAAAAGTCCTCCTGTTCTTCATGTAGCACTAACAAAGCTCTAGGTGTGTAACATAATGACCGGGAATTTATCTGGCAGCACCACGGTGCCTCCTCTAAACGCACACCTGACCTTCCACTGTGGGGGCCGGGGGAATTCAACATAACCTGGAGCCATAACAGCCACAAATGCTTTCTGAAAGCCACGGCACTGCGCTTTCACACAAAATGCCAAAATGTCACAATCTTCAAACTTCCAGGACAACTGTCAGAAGTCATTTCCCTCCCATGCTGAAGGTCACCTACACCCCGTAGATGGGACATTAAATGCAAAATACAATATATTGTAGGCTACCTCTGATCAAGAGTTGCCTACTTGAATCCAAACAGTATTAGTCCACAACAATTCAGCAATAATAAAAAGCAATGCATCTGATCCAACTTATTTCTGTGAAACCCGTTTAATGGAGCTGTAGGCATCGTAGTTCAGCAATTTCTCTCTCTTTTGCACATCTCACTGACCTTCTTTTCTACCGAGAAAGGACTTGTACGAGCAATGGAGTGTGAAAGAGAGAGGTTTTGTCAAAATCCAAAATAATCCCTACCTCAAATAAATATCAGCATACACAGGCGTGCCTCCGTGCTTTGACCTGTTCACCCTTTACCATCTCTGGCCACCCTCAGAGACCAAAACAACACCTCACCCGGAGTCTTTCAGCCCAAAGTGGGCGCTTGGGTTTGCAGCACAGCTGACGGACGGGGCAGGGGTGTGGGGTGGTTTTGTTGGGTTTTGGGGCTGATGGGGGCTGGTGCCTTGTGGTGATGTCACACCTCTTAGACAGTCATGATTGGGCCTAATTAAAATGCTCGGCAGCAAATAGACAGGCGTCCCGCATGGCTGAACTCAAACTGGCTGATGCCAAATGTTCTGCAGAGGTGCAGGCACGAGAGCGGCTCTCAGCGCGCGCGCACACACACGTAGCTGTACAGACGCGCCGAGAGAGGGATTGACAGTGAGTCCGTGAGTCAGTGCGCGAGTCTGAGAATCTCTCACGCGGTGCTGAAAATACACTCGCGCTGAGAGCAGGGAGCGTGTCGGAGTTTCGGAGGCGACCGCGCGCGGAGTGGGTCCTGTAACAACGACACGCGCCCTCGCACCCCCTCTCCCCCTTCCGCCTTTGAGTTCAGGAGGGGATAAAAAGAAGAAGAGTCGAAAATATCCGCCACGTCACTAAGGACCCTTCGCTTTCCGAGGAAACGGCGAACGAGACAAATAAAAAGAGAATTGAGCCGCGCGACGCAAGACAAGTTAGTCCCAAGCGCCCGCTCCAACCGCTGTGCTGATGGCATCGCTACTTGGGAGCAGCGGCCGCGTACCCGGAGCTCAGAGCGGTCAGGTCAAATGCAAGTTCAAGAGGAGACGGAGAAGACGAGCGAAGAGAAAAGGTAAAAGTTGTACTACAACACTTCCTGCGTTTTCACTTGTGTTGCTCCGTAGGCAGTGGTCGCGCGGCGGAGAAACGTCGGAGCGCGTGACCGAGGGACCGAGTCTGTGGCGCACTATTAGCTGTGTTCTAATAACCCCGCATAGGCTAATGTTGGAGAATGTATACTCAATATTTTGTTGCATTAGCTATTCCTGAATATTGAACAGACACTGCTGTGCGTACAGAGATGTTGTCTTATCGCCAGCTGCATTTGTCATTCGCCACGTCAAGTTGAAGTTGCACCGTTTATTGCACTTTAGTAGTCACGACGAATGCGAAAGTGAACGGGAACAAGGTTCAAATGAAACGAAGGATTCCACTTTATTATGATTGCATTTCAAAGTGGACGTGACTTTGGACGGGCATTTATGGAAATTGATGATGAATGATGGAATGTTTCCGTTTCAAAAACATTACACTAACTATAGCCTAAATTTATAGTATCTTATGTGAGGTAAACTGTTTATTGTTCATACTGTGTATTTACAATAGACTATTACAGTAAGTATAGCCTATTAACAATTTAACTCACACAAATATCCAGTAAAGCCCATAGTCTACTAGAATCGAATAGGTCTGCTGTATGATTAAACAATTAACTAGAGGATCCAGCCACGCCCTATATATAATTATAGTAAACTACAGATTTTTGTTTTCAACACAAGGCTGGACCCAGAAGCAATTTTTTGTATCTCTCTGGGTGGCTTAAATCACTGGCTGTAGGCTAATACACATCATGGTAACTAATCACTTTTTAAAAAATCATTATATTTACATTTTATTATTTAGAATTTAGTAAATATTCTTACTAAGACAAACTAAATGGCATGGCTATATATGCAAGATTGAAAAAAATAAAAACTATTAGAAGGCCTAAATTAGCACTGACAAAAGAAGACTTTAGAGGTGTCTTTTCCTTGAGTTTCATGCATTGCCTTTAATAATTTTAGTTTTAGTAATAATAATTTTGTCTAAGTTGTCCTTGGACAACTTTTGCACATACTAACACTTGCCAGTGAATGTTGATGATCTGTACATATTTACAAATGTAGCTCTTAGATTCTGATGCTTTATTACAGTGTTGGTAGCAAGGTGAGTTTCCAACACACTCGCACAACAATAGCACAATAAAAATAAAATCACAGCCACCTCATATTAATTCCAATCAAAATCACAGGCAACAACAAACTTAACGTTGCCTCCCCATCAAGACAAGGGGACGCGACGGTTGGCTCTCCTGAGCCGTGCAGTAAAATGCGGGTAGGGGTTCGGGGCCAACACATCCGGCTGCAGTTGCTGCCACATAATCGGCAGTGACCCTCTATTCTGCATTTTATTTACAAGACAATTATATATTGTCATCTCAAACTTAAAAAAATAAATTGCTCACATTCAAGCAGTTATGCATTCTAACAGTCGTCATTCCCTAATTCTCTATTTTTAATGAAGGTGTAGTGATACAGTAGCTACATGCTGAGCTGCGCATTTACTTTGAAGGTGCTGGAATTCCTTTGTTGTGATAAGGCAACAAGGAAACAAGTTGATTATTAGACACTGAAAACAGAAAAATGTCTGTGATAGGACAATTATAAGCACGCGCACTGAAAAGCTTATCTGCTTTTGCAGATAATTCTTTTCAAATTTCCTTGGCTTTTTTCCCTGCATTTAAAGCGATTCAGAGCTCCGCTGCAACAGGCTCATTAAATTGTAGAGTAGCTCTTGAATTACTTGTGCAAACCGTGACATCCAAACACCCGCCATCACACAGCTGATGTACATATACTGTATATGGACTTATTTAAGTGAGTGAGCCGGAGGTGAAAAGCATCACATTATCTCTGTTGTGTGTACTTTTAACATGCCGACTTTCTACCATGATACATTGTGGAATGTGGTTAGAGGATCGCCCCGGGCACATTGACGTATCAGACTGCAATTGAATGCATAACGAGGTTTCATAACCCCTTGCACTTGTCATCAAACTACAAACAGACAACGGCACCTCATTTCCATAACCTCTTGATTTTTAATAGCCCAAGTAATTGAGACAAGGGAGACAATACATAAAATATAGTGCTGAGGCAAATGTATTTACATAATGGAAATGACAGAATTGGTTCCACAACATTAAGCATTGCATATGAGTGCCACACAATGCACACACATTAGCTGACAGGCCTTCACAGTGTGTTTCCAAATGGCTAATTTATCAGCATTGCTGATTCATTCTGATAACACGGGACATTAGGGGCCAGTTCAGGGGCCGTTTGTAAATTTGTGAAGCCATGTGTCTGAAATGCTGATAGACTTGGACTCCTTGATAGCTAAAGGAAGGGACATTGCCTCACAACATAACTGAAAATGCATTCTGAACGGCATTTCATATTTCTGCTTTTTGTTTTAGCTATTTATTTTAGCTTTATTGTTTTATTGAATAGCTGAGCTCCCCTGAGAATTTGAAAGAAATAAAAACACTGTGAATAGATAGATGTTTATTAAAATATAGGAGATACTGCTATACAAGAGAAAAGACTCCAGATTCCACAGGTCAAGCAGGAATAATTTAACCACTGCCAAAAATAAAACCACAGAGGTTAGCAGATTGTTTGAGTTTTATTTCATCATTATTCATCCTTTGCTAATCCAGATAAAAGTTGAATGCTTTTTATACACACATCATTTTAAGTATTCAGACAATCTTTTTTCTCCTAGTAGTTAAAAGGCATTCAGGATTATTGTGTGGCATTTGGGTCTTAATCCCCTAAAAATGCTACAGATTATTTGTAGATTATTTGTACTAAAACCTTGGTGTTTATTCAAATGTTTATAAGAAGATTCACTCCCTTTTGTTGATTTTTATTCACCCCACTCGTTTTTTCTATTGTTCTGTTGGAATGGTGTTAGAATGTATTACAGATACATGCAAAAGCACTATAAAGATTACAGGCTGAAAAGTGGGGCACTGACCTTCGAAGAAAATTCATTTAGTAATCATATTTTATTTTATTTTATTTCTTTTTTGAACACAAGCTCTCTGAAAAGATGCAACATTCTTCGAATTGGGACTACTGAAATGGTTTTCAGCGCTTCATTTTTTAAATCCTATAGCAAAACATACAGTATAGTATGTATATATACATTGTTGATTGATTGATTGATTGGGGATTTGGTGCGGCCACAAAAAAAACCCAAAACAAGTTAACCGTGACTTTCAGAGACACTGCACATTCAGGAGACGAATAGCATCATCTGTGTGACAGTGTTTTCACCGGACTACTTAATGCCAAAATATAATTTTTGCCCAGTGTCAAATGCCATGCCTAGACATGACATTTTACACCTGCAGCATAGCATATGCACGACATATTGTTAACATTCTTGTCCTGCTTTTGTGTTTTTTTTGTTACTAACACATAAATGTTACCCAGATATATAGGGCGGTGATATTTTTTTACAGCTACACTTATCACCCCGTACTTTCAGCAAAGGCCTATACCGTAACTTATCAACAAATCATCAAAAGTGCCTTGGGGGAAACGCAGCAAGAGTCACATAATTTATGTAGCAATTACCGTTTACGCTCTTGTTCCTGGCGTGGGTCCGCAGATGAGTCAGGTCGGGGCTGCGCAGACAGCAGGGGCGAACTGGGTGATCAGTAGTCGGGGGCGGGGAAAGGGACGGGTTTGCCCCGTCACGGGTAGAGGACGAGGGTCAGGACCTCCCATCCGAGGCTCCCTGGCTACAGAGGCGGGGGTCATCATTGAACCATTAGCAATGCGGACACGTCAGATAAAGGAGCACAGTGATTCATTTGCAGTTGATGCGACCTCTGGTAAGGCGGATAGATCCCCTTATCGAGATAAGGGCAGAGGTCATGATCCTTGTGGCATTGTGGTGGAGACTCTTTCTGAGAGGTCTGGAAAAGTATTATTTAAAGCCACCACTAACAAGGTTGCTGTACTAAATGTGAGCTGAGTTTGGGTTTTACGGTGGAGTACGTCCGACCTTATCGCCGTTTAGATTGAATCCCCGGGAGTCCTCCTTTGTCCAGCACGTTTCTGCTTACTTGGGTAAATATGACCCAAAACCAGAGCTTACATTTGCTTTCATCGATCATCTATGCAAAAATCACTTTGGTAACTACAATTTATTTTAGTTTCAACAAAAGATGATCACTGCATGGCAAAATAAAGTCTACGCCGCCAGGGGTTAAAGGACATTGTGGGGTTGTTGATTTTACCAAAAATCAGTATCCAGAAATATTTTGATAAATATTTGAACCAAATTTGCCAAAGTTTTTCAATTATGTTGTTATTTAGTTAATTGAAAAGTGACTTAAATTATTGTTAAAATGCATATAGGTCAAACCTGGCAACCGTGTGTTTCCATAACCAGTCATTACAGGAGTGACAGACAGGTCAGTGTGCTGATGTGCTGCTGATCTTGTATGTTCAAGTCCATTAATAAATGCAAGCTATGACATTTTATTTGACAACTTTCAATAAATGATACCAATTTATTTAATTTTCCTTTGTTTAAAACGTCTGCACTGTACTAATACATTTTGCTATGCTAAATAATGGTACAATGGGGATATTTCTTTTTTGAGATATTATTGCGAACAATAATTATAGCCCACCCCTAAAGGATATTGCAAACAGGCCTAATTTTTGTAGTATTTCAAATTAATTAATAATCCTTCTTATTGCTCTTGAATGTCATGCATGATTTATGTGCTTGTTTTTTTTTATACCAACATTGCCGAACCTAATGGTTTGTGCAAAATATGCATCGCCACTATAAAGCACATTCTCTGCCATGGCCTATATTTACATGTGGGATTCATTCATAAAATCCTTATGCAGTGAGGCACAGGCAGGCAGGGGGCCTTCAATAAATGTACGTCTTCTTCTGTCACACAAATTATTCATGTCACCAATTTCCTAATGTAGGCTTTCTCACTTCAGGCAGGAATGTTTCGTCAAGAGAAACTGTTAGCACCACTGCTTTTAATTTCGGGACAGTCCAATGTCACACAAACGGCGTGTTTTGGGAGGGGAACGGCAATTGTGCTAAGATGTATTCCGCAGATGTAAAGCGCCAGTTTTAGCCCCGAAACAGTTCTGCCATATTTGTTTGTGTTTGTGCTGATAAACGCATTAAGAACTGTGACAATAACACCGCTGGCATTTATGAGGTTAATGAAGGTCATTGCCGATGGCAACAGTGCACAGCTTCTCTGTGTGTGCTTGCATGGCGTTTAGAATTTATAGCCACTTCCTGATTAAGGCAGCAATGGAAAATTCGGCGGCTTAGGACACGGTGTCCTCTAACCGACTAAACGTGTAGCAGAGGGAAAATAGGTTATTACCGCTGACTGTCGCCTCTTGAGGACATCTGATAAAATGACCAAGAATAAGGAATAGCATAACTTTTGTACATTAGCATAATTAGTAATTATCTCTTAGTAGTCCCTCTTGGTTTTTTGAAAATCACAAGTTGAAATTTCTGTTAAAAGTTTACCCACAGAAAGCAAATTCAATGCCTAAATGTTAGGTAAGAAAGTGGTTCACAAAAGATTAAATAATGTAAGATGAAATGTATCACAGCCACAGATACTTGTATGGAATACAGATGGTGAAACGCCAGTTAATTAGACCTTTACTTGTCTCACTCCCACAGTCCTGAGTGCTAAGTACCTTACACAACACCACAAATAACTTGTTGCTATGACAACTTTTTTAGAAATTAGCCTAGGTTGAACCAGTCGTGCACTTTCTCTTCGACAACAGCTTTCAAAACAATAGCTGCTTTTGGTTGAAAAGTTGAAATCGCAACATTGTGTGCGTTAATGCATGTGTGAATTACTCTTTGTTTGTGTGCATCGTATCTTCTGTGTGGCAGCGTCTTTGCATACAGTATGTTGGTGGGTTTTTGTTTGTGTACATTTGTCTGGCTGTGTATATTTTATCTACAGTATGCAGATGCATGTGCGTAGCGAAAGTACGTGGGTAGGCCTACTGAACATGCACTACATACGCCTGCATTGCCAGGAACATGTAATGCATGGAGTCACTAAAGCTTTTTCACATTTATCAGTGGATCTCAGTCTGCTGCGGGATTTAGGCCACAAGACAGGTGGATGAGAGAGCTAGCGGTGCAAAGTGAACTGGGGAATAGTGCTGCAGGGTTCACACCAAACAGGGCATGAAAATGACACGCACGCTTTCAGTTTGTTGTTCACACCGGACTTCCATGGGCACGGACCCAAAAGTGCATTTCTCTGATGTATATTCTATCAATGCCGCACACGGAACAAATAGCAGAGATGCCGAAACTATACATTTCTCTGCTCCACTTTCAGCGTCCATTCGGCATGAGAAACAAACTTTTAGGACTTTTTCTGAGCTTTCTGAAATGCTGCATTACTTAACTGTTTTCCCACTAATACTATAATGAAGATATTTTAGTGTTATCATATCAATTATAAATTAATTTAAATGATCAATAGGAGTGGTGGGGACTAGTGCTGCACGATATATCGTTTCAGCGTTAAGTTAAGGCCAATTGTATAGCATTAAAGTTCAAGAAAGGATGGTTCGAACTCCAAAAAAGAAAACATCTTCTGATTTTTTTTTTTTTAATAATTTTTTTATTTTCTATGCAGATGCACTCGCCTAAAAAAGTACCCAAATCATTGAATGATTAATTCTTTCCAAATAGAGTTATTCAAGCCTATCTGGTGAAAATTCCTGTATTTCTTTTTAAATCGCAATATATATCGCAGAAAAAAAAATATTTTTCCAATATCGTGCAGCCCTAGTGGGGACTGTCTTCAATTACGGCCAATTAAATTAGCTCCTCTCATTCCCTTTAACCGCAGCGTTCTCTGTTTCAGCGAAAGACCGACACAAAAGCTTCTCCTGGGAGGAAACTGTTCAGGAAGTGCACATTTGCCAAGTGCACAAATATGGCACATCTAATAAACCACCATGATACACATGCATATATATTTTTTGTGATTAAAAAGGTTATGGACAGTAGTCATTGTAGTCATTGTAGTCATGACACACCGTCTACTGCGCCCCCACAGCCATTTCGGCGCAAGAGATGTCATGGTGTGCTGGGAAATTAGCAAATGCGCCCAGGCGAGAGATAAACCACCTTGCGCCCAAGAAAATTGTCATTACGTCTGCATTAGCACTACCGCCGGCCTTGCACCTTCCAGAAACTATGGAGCCCCTAAACTGCTCTTGCTCTGCCCCTGAAACCATGCCATTGTGGCTGCTCATCCCATCATGCTAGCAACCCATTTCTCTGGTTTGTGATCCTAATTGGCTCTTGTTGTGCCGGCATCCCCAACTCATCATAGCCAGAGAGGCCAGAGCATCTGTTGCTCTGTCATGCTGTCATCATCACTCAACTATACGTAAACACCACTAGTCAGACATTTTGGCATATGTGCATGTATAGGTACATATTCTCAGGAGGGTATCTAAACCTGTTAAAATGGCCCATTTTTCAGTCAAGCGGGAATAAAAATGTAGTCCAATATGTACATAGAACATATATTATTTCTATGACTTACGTATGTCTACTGTACCTCAAAATGTTTTTTTAATTTGTTTTGTTTATTTTATTAAAGAGTGAAGCCAAGAATCCTTTCGCATACCAAACTGCTTGCAAACGGTCCGTATTTGATCATCCGGTTCATTCCCCCGCCGACTATCGGTATTAACCACCCGTTTATGCTGATGTCATGCTTCAGACACATGACAAGACACTGTGCCCGGTGCGCTGTGCTGACACAGCAAAGTTCCCACTGATACCCCTCTTCATATGGAATAATGAAATTGGATGAAGGAGCTTACTATGCTTGGCCCCTTCTGTCGCCATCATAGTGGGTGCCTATTTGAGATAACGTTAATGAAGGGGACTTTAGCAGAGAATAGACATGTCTTATTGCCGGGGGGAGGGGGGGAGGGGCTGTGGGGGAGCGCTAACAGCATTTATTCACATTAATAAGATGGAGTACTTTACAAGAGGGACTCTCGTGAGGGTTTTTCTCCGGAGGTCGGTGGAGGATCCTGCACCTTAACAACCTTCAAACGAGTTAATTTTACCCAGTCGTGGACAGTTACTGCAAAATAGCTTTCTCAAAGAAACCCGTAACCTTGACGAAGCCTGAGGTGATCACCTGATCAACTTGAATCGCTGCTGTCCATTCAAAACTGCCAAAGAGCGTTTTGTGGAAATAGCTTGATTGTGTGAGATTTTGTGACAGGTATAGTTACTACAGCTTGCGGTGCCGTTGTCTTTCCGGGTGTAATTGTGCCTTCATCTCCCTGCTAATAACCACAAGATGATGCAGTATAGGCACAATGGATTACAGTGGGATGCGATAAGTGCTGAGCATTATAACGAACAATGCACAATCTCCATACGGTAAAGAGGTCTGTGTCTTGATCTCAATTACCGTGCTGATATAGAGCATGTTTTCTAGGCCAATGATATTTTTGCTAGATGAGGTCAACAGCAATCTCCCCCTCATACTTTTGTATGTAGATATTTCTACCAGTTGTATTATGGTACATACGCCATCCCTGCTTATTAGATTCATGCATTAGATGGAAATGCCCGTGGCAGAGTCCCTTGATAATGATGAGCACACAAGCATATGATGTTTCACTTCATTATTGGGCTCAGACATTAAAGACCTGTTTTCGACAGTACTACTGTAAATCCTCACTCACGCATCGATCGAGGCATCCTTAGGAAGGCTCACGCCACTTCCAACAGTCTTGTTGTACAAATCCTTTGAAAGGTATTTAAATAAAATCTTCCCCTGCGGTAACGGTTGAGTTGTGTTTTTTGTTTTTGGCTGTCCCACCCCCCAACCCCTGTATTACCAATGAGCTGGTCAAGATTGAGCTTGACTCCCATCTATGTGATATCCATTCTCTTGTCACGGTTTCTTTGACAGTCGCAGACGGTGCTGTTTATTTTCCGACCTCACCGCCCCCATTTGATTTGTACAGCTTGAAGTGGTGGACCGTTATGGATGTGTTTGCGTTCCCCTAAAAAAAAGTGTTGCAATCGCTCACCCATTGCCGTTTGATAGCACAGAGTGTATTTGGTTGCTCCCAGATAAGGCTTAAGCATACACACTACTCCGATTCGTTTGGATTGTTTGTACACACTCAGTGCTGCGTGGCTCCAGGCCACTTGGACGGGCTTCGGCGGTGACGGGGAGCGCTTGATTCCTCCTGCCCGCGCTACGTCCCTCTGGCGCCATCCCACAGCGGTGCTCGTGGCCCCGTGCTGCCGGTGAAGGTTGAAGGGTGCTCAGTGCCCCGGGGCTACAAGTGCTGCCTTGCGTAAAGGACACAGAAGACAGGGTCTATTTCTCTGTGCTCAAACAGGCCCCAGAACACTGCCACAGATGGACCTTCACGACTACGGTTCCTAATTTAGACGGAAAAAATAAATATTGTCATTTGTTCAAACGGAAAAAGAATTTTAAAAAGATTTATGATTTGTCATGAGATAATTACAGTGTAGCAATTAGTTTGCTTTGTTAGTGAGCAAATCAACAAAATTGGTCTTCTAAGGCTTTCTAGACTTTTATTTAAATGTATTTATATAAAAATTTTCATACATGTCTGTAACACAAAGTGCTTTAGAGAAAGAAAATACTAGATATAATACGCCCAACATAGACAAAAAACAACTAATCCCACTCCCATTCCATCCTAAGAATAGTCATACAATAATACAATAAAAAAGAATACAGTATGCATTGCAATAACCCCGAAACACAGAGCCTACAGTTTCTGCTTAAATGGTTTAGTTAACATGGTTCACATCCAACTGAAAGTGCATTTATTCTGACTATCGCAGGCATTATAGGCTTTGGGCTGCCGCCATAAAGCGTGGAACTAATTTGTCCATTGTGTGCAGCATCCTGTCTGTATGTCTGTCTGTGTGTGTGTCTGTCTGTGTGTCTGTGTCTGTCTGTCTGTGTGTCTGTGTCTGTCTGTCTGTGTGTCTGTTTGTGTGTCTGTCTGTGTGTGTGTGTGTTTTTTCAGATGATAGGTGACGTGACAGAATATCGGCTCATTATCTGAGTAAATGTCTAAGTGCGCGGAATGAACTTTTACAAGAATGGCTAATGATGCGTTAAGTAATTATCCCCTAGGTGCACAGTCTGTATGAAGGCTGAAAGTCATAATACACTTGTTGGCGTGGCACACAGTGGTCTGATTGCAACAACTTTTATAACTATACAAATTATCAGTTAGTCCAAGTGATGCAAACACACTATGTCATTCAGTCCGCTTTTGATTCACTTAATGCAAGTCATGCATGCTTGCCTGTGTGAGTATTATATGCAGTATATACTGTATATACCAAGTGGCAACCTCCGGTGCTGAAAAATTAATTCAATGCGGAAGTGCCAAAAAACTGCAGTTCCTCTAATGGCCACTTGAGACAAGCTCTAAAAGTGAGTCAATCCCCATAGACCCCCATGTTAGAATGTCCAACTTTACAGCAGAAATAAACATGTTTACACCCTGGTACAAAAAACGTTTTTGGTCTCTATAGCTAGTTTCCCCCTTCATGACAACTGTACAGGGGGTGAATTTTTATATAACTCATCATATAACTCATCAACGTTGAAATTATATTAAGCCATCAATTTATCCATCCATTACACATACCCGGGAGTTAGGCGGGAGACACTGCCAAGATGGCGACGACCAGAGCCAGCACACCCTTTGAGCTTCAAACCCGTTCTTCAGAAAATCTATGGGTGACATCACGGAGGGTTTGTCCACTTATTTACACAGTCTGCGATATATACTGGTATACATAGTAGTCACAACACACAGCAGTGCAGACAGGCAGAGGGGCAGAGGGGGGTTTACACTGAATTGGAAATTTGGTGGAACAGCCTCAGTTTCGCTTGCACTCCAAGAGGAGAGTGGTAACTGGGGCTTAACGATAATAGCCTGTACGATAGCAGTGATAATCCCACTGGCTGTTCCTGCTGACTGCAGAAAGCCCCTGCGTTGTTGTTCCCCGCTCCCCCCCATTAGCATGATGGAGCTTCATTTTAATTTAGATGGATCATCGCTGGGATGAGGTGGGGGACACAGGCACCGATGGGGGGGGGGGGCGTGTAGGTAGGCCGTAATTCAAACTAGCATATCATGCACACCATTAAAAAACCTTTTGCGTCTTACAAACACCACTGAAATACACTCACATTCACTACTCAACACCTCTCACAGATACTGGTGAAAATGAAACCTCACACAATGACTGAAACTGAAAACATCTCATACTCATACTCATTAGTAAGAACCTCTCAAGAACCACAATGAACACCACTCACACTCACAACTGAATATGTAACCTCTCATACACACAACTGAAAATGTAACCTCTCACACACACAACTGAAAATGTAACCCCTCACACACACACATTTGAAAATGAAACCTCTCACACACAACTAATTATAGGACCATTTACTAAGCAAGCAAATGCAATTTAATTGATATACTTTACATATACAGTACATGCAAACAGTGATAACAATTATTATTGCCATAACTGATTATTTTATCACAGATCTTGATATGCATTTTAATTAAATGTTAATGATTATGTATGAATACATGGCTGTATTTTTTTTTTATTGCAACTATTCAACCGTGTTCAATTAGGCAATCAAGTATTTGTTCTTGTAAATGTATTGAAATTCCCATCCCTACTGTCTGTCTATCTATGTATCAATAAAATCATTACTAATATTATTATTATGATCATAGTTAATATTATTGCCATCATGGTTTTTATTTGATTATATCATAATATATTATATTATATTATATTATATTATTAAATGTTTTATTAAATTAAAATTTCACTGGTATGTGTGAGACATTCCATTTCCACTTACGTGTACAAGAGGTTACATGTTCAGATGTGTGTGTGAGAGGTTACATGTTCAAATGTGTGTGTGAGAGGTTACATGTTCAGATGTATGTGTGAGAGGTTACATGTTCAGATGTGTGTGGGAGAGGTTACATGTTCAGATGTGTGTGTGAGAGGTTACATATTCAGATGTGTGTGTGAGAGGTTACATTTTCAGTTGGGTTACATTTTCAGTTGTGAGTGTATGTGGTGTTCATTGTGGTATATGAGAGGTTCCTACTGAGTATGAGATGTTTTCAGTTGTGTGAGGTTTCATTTTCACTAGTATGTGTGAGAGGTGTTCAGTAGCGAACGTGAGTGTATTTCAGTGGTGTTTGTGACAGGCAAAAGATTTTTAGTGGTGTGTATGAGTTTGAATTATGGCCTACACGGCCCCCCATAGATGGAGACTTCGTCCTGACTGAAAATCACAATGGCATCTTAAAAGCACAAAAACAGAAGACAAAGGAACGTCAAGTAGTGCAGGCACTTGACGTGGGGACATGAACACACTGTGCGGAGCGTCGAGCCTTTGAGGTGCTGTTTGCCTGAGGGGGGGAAGCTGTCGCACCGACATTGAGTTGACTGAATGAAGGAGCAGGTGAATTGTGTTTGTCTAAAACAACTGGTCCCACGAGTGAATGCCTGACAGAATAAATGAGCAAAGAAATACAAAAAAAATTACATTTAATTAAGATTAACGTGCTGGTAGTATTTCTCTGTGTGCAACCTAGCTTCCCAAGCAGTGACTAGCTCATAACTTCAAAACAACAGTAGTAGTCGCATGGTGTAATCATTGGAAACATTTCAGTGTATTGAGATTGAGAATACTTTGATCTGAGCCAGTTTAGCATGTGTCTGTGTCCGAGCACAAAGACCACTAATAATGAAAAAAAAATCCAGTAATGGATGTGGGCTGTATTTATATATGCAGAAATAAAATGTTGAATATATTATATTTAAATTTGTTGTGTTAGTATTTAATGCCAAACTGATTTGTCAATATGCCTCTGTCACCAAGACAGAGGCATTTAACATATATTACACTTGGAAATTATATTCTCATTCTGGTGAACAAGACTATGCCAGGTCCTTGTGGTATAGTTTCATTTATATATAATAATATGGCGGCGCTGAACAGGTATATAAATGAACAGGGCTTTGATCTGGTTTTCTGCGCGGGTAGTTTATCATAGCTTGTGACCCCAGGGCTATCTAAACAGCAGCAGAAGGCAAGTTCATCATCGCATTCATCCATCCCATGGTGAAAGACGGATGCCCTGCCAGTGTGCCAGGTCATAAGTTACCTCCCACCAGGGGCTTACAGTTCACATAGAGGTCAAAGGGGCGATTTATCTTATCATAGGAAAGTATGCATTTGTGTGCACACGCGCATATGTTTATCCGCTTACTAAACACTGACTAAACAATATTTATGTTGGTATTTATTTGTTGGTTTAAGGCATTTTTGTTTAAAGCTATAGAGAATTCTGCACCACTGAACAAAGAACTTATTGGATGAATAGACACAGCCATTGAGTTTTTCTTACCAATCATTTACAATAACCTCAATAAAATAATTAGTTTTATTGCTTTTGTTTATATAAAAAAATTATATACTTTTTATATAATCTTTTGTTTGTTGTTTTTTTTACTCTTAGCCTTGCAGACCTTACCTTATTAATCAATTTAAGTATTTGTTTGTCTGCTCCCAAACACACGTTTTATCACAGGCATGCAGGCATGTGTGTGCATTATCCTGGTTGAACCGAACCAGCAATGAAGACACAATTGTTTATTGTCTAGTTGTCTAGTTTTACTAAAACCCCACTGAACAAATGCACAAGGTTAAGGAATGAATTAGGGCACAAAGTGTTAAAAGGATTAAAAGTCAATACTATTTGTCTTGCTTCAGTAAAGATCCAGGGGAACTCTGAAAAGGTGAATAGATGCATTGTCTCATTTCCACTCATTAGATTCCTAATAATGAAGATGGGTTGGCTGCTAGCAAGAATCAACCCCCCCCCCACTTTAACTGGGAATACTTCACTCGCTTTTTCCCGATGTGACCTCATCTAGATTGATGTGCTGTGACAGCAGCTCCAGTACTCAAATCACTGCGATAAGTAGGTTTATAGACTTGCCCAGTAACGCTCAACAGGCTAATGTTGCCTGGCAACCAATGTAGTTCCAGACACGAAAAAAAAAAATCTGATAATCAGGCCTTTTCTTGTCAACACTGGTCCTTGTCAAAAGCCACAGCAGACACTCGAGTTCTTCTCTCACACACCTGCTTTTCCACCCAGTCGCCTGCCAAGAAGACAGTCTGAGCCTTATTGGCTATACCAACTTGGCCAAGCATGGCGCCGCCCATTATTGGGCTCTAAGCAGGTGCTGTGATGTAGCGCTCCTTGATCACAAAGCAGATTTGTGTCACGCGTATGCCGAGCAATCCATTTTTCAATTTGGTCTCCTGCCTGAGATAAATTAACAGATGTCGATTGATTTTCCTCCTCAACAGTTGTGAGCCTTGTTTACACCTGACAGCAAGGACTTTATAGCTATACGATATAATTACAACAACTGACGGCAGGCTTTAGGAGGCTGCTAATTTGACACGTCTCACGTTTTCTACCCGCTTTGTCAAGCTAATCGACTCATCGCCTGTTCTGAAAGAGGAACAGTGTCGCACTGCAATCAGTGTGTAGAACGGAGGGCAAAGGTGATGCGTGGCACGTACAGAATCTATACGCTGTGCCCTGCAAACCCTGCCTCTTCCTTTGTCTTTTCTTCATACGTCTCCATCACAGCATCCAACAAAACACCGTCTCTTTCAGTGCTTGTCACCCCAACCCCCCACCCCAAGAGCTTCAGACTCGACTTGACGCCGACACAAAGCCTCCGGCGTTTTCACAGCCATCGCTGTTCACCAGCTGGTTATTATTGCTATAAATACCGATATAAACCCGGTGTAGCCTGGCGCCATCACACCCCTAATGACAGGAGTCAAGCGGCGCGCGGCAGATATGCCCTCGCGTGCGCGCTGTCACGATCCATTTAATTGAACTTCGGAAAATGGGAGCCATTGCGTCGCTCGGAGACAACCCCCCCCCAATGCCCCCAATCTACAAACTGCTCCCCCCACCACACACACACACACACACACACACAGACTCCCCAAAGCTGTTATATGCACTAATATGCTTCATCATCATCATCATCGTCTGTGTGATCTTTTAATTCTTGTAGCGATGACATGACATTATCTCCCTTTCGTTTTTTTCTTTCAGGCTTATCATTATAAGCCTGTTTTTACGCTGGAAGGAGATGTCAATATAATTTTTATCCCCCCCACTAGATCTTCATTGCAAACACATGTTAAATGAACTTAAACTCAGGGAGTACAGTGATGTTGTAGAGCTGTGACCTCCCTCTCTCGTCCCCCAGCCATTACGAGGTCAACATGAAGGCGACAGCCCACTGCAGAGAACACTTAAGACCGTTGCTCATGGACCCTCCGGCAGCACGTCCCTCCAGTTGCCCTCCCTACTGGTGGTGGTGGGGGTGGGGGGGTGGGGGCTTTGCAAGTGGCCGTGCATGTGTGCTCACGTGCGCGCTGGTGCGTTTGTGTGACAGGGTCAGACCTGAGCCACTCGGGCCAGCGTCCACAGCCCCCCTCCGCCCCGATACCTGGAGTGCGTGCATGCGTACTTGAGGGGGGGCTCCAGCAGGCGGAGAAGAGAGGGGTTAAGCACTAGGGTGACCATAAGCTGTCCTAGTTTAGAGAACGACAGCATGATGGATGGAGAGAGAGGTGTATGTGTGGGTGTGTGTGTGTGTGTGTGTGTGTGTCTGTGTGTGTGTGTGTAGGTCTGTGATTGTGTGTTTCTGTGTATCCTAGTGTGTGGGTGTGA
>JAOEHI010000013.1:695790-707679 GCA_025447815.1 Percopsis transmontana
AGCATGCTGGCTGGAGCGCGCGGTGTTTGTGGGGGGGGGTGTGCGTGGGGGGGTGTGGGGGGGGGGGGGGGCGCAATGAAGAATTAAAAAAAAGAAAGAGAGTGAGTTGGCAGGTGACACCACAGTTTCTGGAGCGACGTATCATTGATCGAGTGCAGGGGTGTTTGGAAGGTCAAGGTGGTGGTTGTTTGAGGGTGTTCTTTTTTTTCTATGGCGGCGGTCACCATTTCCGTCAAAGTGGTCCTCGTGAAACTGAAGAGAGACAGAGAGAGAGAGAAAGAGGTGAGGGAGAGAGAGAGACTCAGAGGAACACTGTAGCCTTTGTAGCTCTCAAGGTCCATTGAGTGCAATTATACAGAACAATGGAGACAGCATGGTGCTAGCTGGCTGTGCTAAACACCGCTTCTCCCTGACAGGGGAGGAGGCAGAGCGGCAGAGCCGGAGAGGAGAGCCTCCACCGGCTCCTTTGTTCTTCCCTTGTTTGTCTTATGCAAGTCAGCGCTGCAGCCAGGAAGCAGAGAGGATGATGGGATTACGTTTGGCTCGTTTGAGGCCAATTGCCAGTTTTGGGGAGCCCGGGGGGAGGCAGTAGGCGGAGGAGGAGAGATGTCAAAGACCTGTGAGTGTCAGTGATTATTAGAGGGCTGCGAGTCTGGGGGGGAGGCGTGCAGAGGGAAGACTAAAGCCTCTCCTTGCTGTTTCTCAGCTGGAACATGACAGGCGCGATCCCCCTTCTGCCTGTGTGGGTGTTCTGATCTCTGCTTGTGTTTGTCTTGCGAAGGGCTGCTGCTGTTGTGACAGTGCGTCAAAATTAATGCTATACCCCAGGACCTGTAACAAATGAACATGTTAAAAGCACAAAGCATTTTACTCACTTCAGAGCTATTAATCAACACTGACATCATTACGCCCTTGAGCACAAGGCCGTGTACCCTCAATACATAAGAACCACATCCTCAGGAGGTCAACTCTGCAAGAATTCCGATATATTTATCAACATAGCTTTGCTATAGCTTACAATTTTTTGATCAACTATATCTTACAGGGAAAAGTCATTAGTAAAAGCATAATGAAAGCGTAATGAAAAAAAAGGAATAAATATCATTCCATACCTTCAGACATATTTTAAGACTTTCCAAAATTACTACTTTGCAGGAAGGCCCAAACTCAATGCTGAGTTACACGCAAGCACATGCACACGACCCCCCCTGGGGTCCCGTGTACAGTATCTGTCCCTAGTGCGCTGACCCTGATTTGATTCGCTCTGCCTCCCAGTGGCCAGATATTCCATTTAATGGCCGTGGTCCTCACAACTGAACAACGGTATTTTATTGGCCTGTGCAGTGCTCTGTCTCTGTTATGCTTTTACGCCCCCTGCACAAAAAGCAGGACGTGTCTGCTCCTTAAAACATCACACGGCGGCGTTCTGGAGCATGTGCTGTATCTTTAATTCAACAAGGGCGTTTTTGGCATGTCATATGCTAGCAGCTCAAATGCTAAATTCCCCCAGCTCTCCAGCGGAGAAATCAAATGTAAAATGGAGCAGCAGAGCAAGCGAGCGCCGACACGGAACAGATGTTTCGCCTCGATGTTGACTTTTTGTTCGGTCCTTATCTTTGACGCCCGCCAGCCGCCGGGACAGAGAGTGACGGAAGAGAAAGGAGGGTGGGGGGTGGGGGAAGGGGAGGAGGAGGAGGAGGAGGGGGGAGGAGACAAGTTAAAAAGAACCCGAGGAGGAAAGCAAGACACTTGTGTCTGTGATGCTAGAACTAAGTGTTGGCAGGCGGGGCGCTGGATGGCAGAAAAGTGGGACAGCCGCACAGCTGTGTTTAGGCGTCGGGGGACCCCTAGATTGGTGTCACTGCATTTCATTGTCAGGGACAAGAAAAGGAGAGAAACATGAGTGCCACTGGGAGAGAGAGAGAGAGAGAGAGAGAGAGAGAGAGAGAGAGAAAGAGAGAGAGAGAGAGAGAGAGAGAACAGGCCGAGGCTGTACACACACACGCACACACAGACACACACAGAGGTAGAGGGGTGAGAAAGACCCTGTAGAGACTGGTGTGACGTTACCTGAGCCTGAGAATAGAAGGCCCTGGTCTCGGCAATGAAGGGCAGGTAAACATGGGCCTCCCCGCTCCTCGCACAGGGGGAAGGAGCCGGCTGTCTCCACGGCTCACTGCTGCGTGACATGATGCCTCTGGCCTGCCACTCATCCTCAGGAGAAGTGAAAGAAAAAAAAATGTCCCCACAATCCCTCAGTATACACACGGCGGCCCCAACATCTGCCTGCTCAGCTTGACAGTTATAGGACATCCTCCGGCGCGATCTTAACGGATTTATGTTCAAGCTATATTTCATCCTTATGGGGTGATTAATTCCGTCGTCAGGTCCTGATATTGCCGTGGCGACGTGACCGTTTGATGTTTGCTTTATTGCGTGTATTTCATGCAGGGCTTTCTGTCAAAGTAAACAGCGCAGGTCATCGCTGGTAGAAAACCAACCCTCTCTGCAGCCGTTAGCT
Organism: Percopsis transmontana; assembly: GCA_025447815.1. Lineage (NCBI taxonomy): Eukaryota > Metazoa > Chordata > Actinopteri > Percopsiformes > Percopsidae > Percopsis > Percopsis transmontana. Next base: position 698,312 of record JAOEHI010000013.1, read on the forward strand.
GAGGCCCTCAGCCTCAGCCAGTGATGTCAAATCGTAGTCTCCCACTCAGAAAAGAGACATTCTGATGACCGCCACGCATTGACATCTTATCGCTGTGCCTGGCACTAAAAGTGGGCAGCAAAATATGGTTTCATTGTAGCTGTGATTGCTAGCTTGCTCCATTCGTGGTCGAGAGCCGCAAAAGGCTCTAAGAGATGTGGTACTGCTGAAGAGTGAATGATGGCAGGCCTGATTCACACCGCCCATGTGCTTGGATATATGGGGGACAGCAGAGGAGATGACAGATAAACTAGACCCAGCGGGCAAGGGAGAGAGCTAGAGAGCACCTCTCCAGATCTCATCGTCACACATTTCATTCTAAATTATTGCCCTCATTTAGGAGTTTAGGGCTGCCTGCCTGATACTTTTACAGCCAAAATTGCCCTGCAAGTACCTCAAAGATAAAGAGTCTTTCTGTTGTCTGATAAAACTAGTAAACACAAAATTCTTAACGGCAGATAAATATACAAAAACCTCAGCCCGTGCTCCATGCCTTTTTATATGTATACCACCACAGCGTTAATAAACAGTGCATGAACAAGCAGGCTGTAATTCTGATCGCAGCTTTATTTTCCACCGTTTATTTAAGCCCAAAATGGGTCCTGATGGAGTCATCAGCCCCCACTCGCTGGCTAATGGTTTAATTATGTCCATCTGGAGGAGGCTGGGAAGAGATGCTCGCCTTACTCTCTAGTCACTCCTCTAGTAATTTGTCTTCCCCCGTGCGCGCTGGATGGCGTGCTGATGGTCGGGAGAAGCGCGCCGTAAGATTTGGGCGGGCGGTCTGAATCATTCAGCGATTTGTTCATTTAGATTCAGTACCTGTAGTCTAAACTTACCAAAGTTTTCGAGTTTTTCAGTGTTATCGAGTTTTATCTCCATCTGTCTGAACCCAATAAATTCCGGGCCACGCGACTAGCTGTACTTTCAAGCATTCAGTAACACAGGGACAGTCGTGTTTTAGTTGGAGGAGATCGCCTGGTGTTGGAGTATTCAGTATATGGGTTACCACCTGGCAGGAGTCTCTCCTTTAAAGCATGGCCGAGATTAGCAATACAAAATATATAAACAAAATTATGCTAATTCGCTATGGTAACTACATTTAGTTGTGTTTCTCTAACCAAAAACTCCATGAATGACAGATAGGCCTACAGTATACCATTTATGAAACAATCCTCATACCCTTATGGACTGATATTTTTAAAATCTATTTTGTGCTTAATTTGCATGGAATATTCTAAAAAGTTAGTTGAGACAAATTGCTTTGTTAGTTTGCTGGGTGAACATCATTACTTAGTCTGGGTATTGTTCTGAGCAGGCTAAGCCCTATTCCCCTGCCAGGGAAATGACATTGAATTACTTGTTGAGGAACTGGGTCAATAATGGGAGTCATCTGCAGCAGTTTGAGAGTAGGCCTGCGTGTGTGTCTTGATGTCGCGCCTATTACTTATAAAATAATTCAACAATTCATTTGAAAATTTACGTCAAAGCAGCAACACGCATTTAAACCAGTCAAAAAATTAACAAATGAGGTAACGGAACTGTAAATAGGGAGAGACAGAAAAGTGCAAGACAAGACTATCTCCACCCACAGCTCGAGAACTACTTTTGCAAACCTGCTCCATTGATTTTATTTCAAGCATTGGATCCACTAGCTTCCACTATGAAACGAGGTAAGCCTGCTCTGTTCTCGGCTTTACATCGACCCCCATCTTCAAAGGACAGAAGAGCTGAGTGGCGTCATTTTATTTTTGATGACAACGTCCCAGCTACAGTGGGCAAAACACTTTTGGTGTGTGCAAACCACATTTTGACCGACTCGTTTATCAACCTGGGCCAGTACGCTGGACTCTTGTGCCTAAAAGAGTGATCAGTCCCAACTTTACGTGGCAGAACTGCTTACGAAGGAAATAAGTACCAGTATCGCGAACTTTCACGTTGAGTGTGTATGGTGTCATTTAGTATAATACATTTAAAATAATTTTACTGATGTGGAAATAAAATGCTCGTCAAAATCGTGCTTGGTGTGAAAGAGCCTCAATAATAACCACCATCCTGCAACTACGCAAATTGCAAAAACGGGTTCGCTTTGACGGAAAGTTTTTAAAATATTATTTTTAGGGTATAGAATTTGCCTCTGTATTGACAAATGACTGCATACAAAGTATATATAGTATATAGTAAATCACAAGTTAATTCATAACTTTTTGTATAATATTTTTATATAATATTGCAATAACAATGTATGGTTGTCACAAAATCCACACCGTTTGGGAACCGCTGGTCTAGAGGTCTTGGTGCTTTATCGCGGTGCTTTAACTTCAAGGGTTCGATACCCAGTACGAGCCTTTCCTTTATGTAGCCTCGAGCAAGACACCTAACCCCTACTTGCCCCTTAATGCTTGTAATTGTACTGTAAGTAATTTTGTATAGAAGCATTTGCTACATGGCCAAATGTCCACACACTGGAGAATTTCAGATGCACACTCAAAAAATCCATCATCTGGACCCAGTTTATCTGAGGTCCATCAGATAAACTGGGTCCAGTTGGTTTGACCTCATCCACAGCTATTAGGTATGTAGTCATAATCAATGCAGCTATGAACCGTACAGGGTTGGTGTGTAATATCTAGTATTATTGCATGATCTACGGTAGGATCATTAGCTTTTGTCTGACACCGCCAGCAATCAAATGAAGGAAAATACTTCCAACAGCAGCAGTGCCGAGTCACCTTTCAAGGTTCAGCTCTCGCTTGTTCTCATTGTATTATTGCATGATCTACTGTAGGATCATTACAGGTCAATTAAAACTTCTTGTGGTGAGGGCATTTCGTTTAGTCTATTTATATATTTTTTTGTTTTGTTTGAATGCAAACCTGAGGCACATGAATGGACAAAGCCCATGCTCACACACGCTTATGGAGACCTTCTATTGCTCACCCTACTCTCTTGTAACCATAATCACATTACAGATGCAATTGTGTGCTCCCCTACTGTATTGCAGTTGTATCTGTCCCTTTAGACTTCATCATGTACGAATATAGACATTGAATCAGAATGTCCTATTCATGTAGTTCAGTTTTCCAACTTGCTGCTGTTGTTCGCAATCTTTCCAGGGGTGCAATGATGCAGAAAGGGCTGCGTCCTTTGAGTAGGCCAGTGTTCTGCACAAATGACCCGGTTACCTCTCTCTTCTTGAGAGCACGCCATTCAAAATGCGAAGGTCATAATGACACGTAATATGGATGTAATATGCAGTTATGGCATAAACGTTTAAAAAACGAGGTTAGGGAAGCATGTATTTCATAGTAAAAAGATAGCAGTCGCTTTATCTAGTCTACATTATCTGTTGTTATCAGTTAAAAATGCAGCCGTATAGCTCAGATGTACTGATGTGTGCACTGAAAGGTAGCCGACAACCAGAGAGGTTTTCTCTGTTTACACTTGTGTAAATGCACGCGATTTGCCCCGAGAGGATAGGCCTCACCAACAGATAGTTGTTCTCATCTTTCGCCGAGACCTCGAAGACCAAAGATACCTTTTGTCTGACACCGCCAGCGATCAAATGAAGGAAAATACTGCCAACAGCAGCAGTGCCGAGGAGCCTTTCAAGGTTCACCTCTCGCTCATTCTCTTTGGTTTCTGACAATGACAGCTGATTCAGATTCGCAAGGAGCAAAACATTGTTTTTTTTCCAGCTCCTTGCAAAATATCTCTCTAATTTCTCTTTTTTCCTCTAATTTATCTTTGATGTAATACAAGGAAAGGGTGTGTTTTATAACTTGGAATGGTTGCCATATAACTACCGCATCTATTCATCTGCCAAAAGTGTGGAAACATTGTGTCCCACGAAATACTGTATTTTCTCCACCCAAGCATTAAACCATTTGATTTCACTAAATAGTGTACATATCTGAAGAGTGAAGTTAATTAGAATCAGATGGTTTGGAACATGGTTGTCAACCTGTGCAAATTCCTGGTGGCTTCTTACAGTCTGACCCAGGGAAAGAGCGATAACGCACCCGCACACACAGACACACACACACACAAACGCACACAAACACCACAAAAAACAGAGGGGTGAAGGGAGGAATGTATGGAGAGATGAAAACGGAGCAGCAGCAAAGTGGCAGCCAGGACAGCGGTATCGCGTTCAATTATGACAGGCAGTGGAGCGCTGCCGAGGAGCAGATGAGCAGAGAGCAGTGGCCCGGCCTGGCGGGGGGGGAGGAAGTCAGCCACTGATAGCCGATAATCTCTGGGACGCCACCCGTCGCAGATGGAGCTGTCCGGTGGTAAGGTGCGACAGCTACTGGAACTGGTCAGTTTCCGCTTAAACGCACCAAATATGACGCACCAGAAATTCCAAATTCAGTGAATTTATTCTTATTTCACTTTCCAACCCCAAAGGTCATTTTTTTTGTTCCGGTCAGCAGAAGATCAATTTCTTGACGGACTATATCATTTTTGGGAAATACACGGTTCACATGTAAACTCCTGTTCCATCTGGTGTTAAGGTCACATTTTGCATTTGAGTTGAGAGAAGGGATTGGAAATTACTTGAAATGGCTTCTTGTTCTTGTTCAGGCGTGCTCGCATACCGGGACACATTGTGTTGGACTTCAACATGGTACTCCATGTTTACATCAAAGCTGAATGTTCTGTTGAACTTTTTGATCTTTAAAGGACGGGCCACGGTGAACTGGTAAATATGAGGTGCCCATATGCCCGATGTTTGTTGTGCAGCTACAACATGAACCTGGGGAAGAAGAAAACATATCTTACAGTCTGCTGAACTAAACTTTACAGTGCTATTGATGTTCCAGTGTGAGCCATAATGAAGATGCATTTATATGCAATCAAGCTGAAATAGCATTAACTATCCTTAGAGACAAGCAGCTCTGAGATACCTTTTTCATTTAGAACTGTCGCAAAGTGAAAATTTACTTTTTTCATTTTGAGCTGCTGGCGGCTGTACAACCTATAAGGTGTCAGTGATCTCCATGGAGATGATACCGAGAAGGATTGTCACTAAATGATACAGTTTGAGCAGAACAAAAAATGATGTTTTTTCCTCTTTCTGTAGATTTTTCACACATTTGTGGGTGTTTTTTTTTGACTGACATGTCTTAACAAGATGGGCTTTTGTATTCGCGGTAACTTGGTTTAAGTTTTATCATGTGTACCACCAGAGTTGAGTTTGTTAACAGTGACACAAACAATGCCTACATTGTTCACAAAGAAGGTGTGTTTTTTCAACACCTCCTCAAACATATTTTTAATCAATAGCGTCACTGGTAACACTGCAGCCCATGTAATGTGCCAGCCATTATTTTTACCACAAGCATTCCTCCCTCTTTTAGACATAAATTCATGAATGGATTACATTGATTAAATGCCTAGTGATCTCCCGATCTATCGTCTACAATGTATCTTATGCCTTTCACTGGCCGCCTGTTGACGTGAATCTACAATTCCCACAGCCTGTGATGCAACTGCTAAATGACAGGCAACATCACCTGAACTCTGGCTGAGCTACAGTAAACACACGCACACACACAGACACACACACGCAGACACACATGCAGCTGTGATCCTCCATTAGTGGCTACATGGCATCAAAAGCCTGCATGACAACAGACTAAATCACAGCAACGTGCTTCTGGGCATATGAAAATAGGCCGACAGAGCAGGGCCCAACGCAAACATTATGTTCCAGGGGACTTCCTGTGTGTGTGCGTGTGCGTGTGCGTGTGTGTGCGTGCATGCTTGTGTTTGCATGTACATTATCGTCGTTGAGAGCCGCGCCGCCTCACCAGAACACAGATGCGCCCTGATTAGGGGCGAGCGCAGCAATGACAGAACTGCATTAGCGTGATGTATGTGTTGTTAGCCAGCAAGCAGCTAATTCCGAAATTTAACACCTGATTCGCACGATGCAGTCACACCTGAGTGCGAGCCAAGATTTACTACCCTTGTCAGACCCCTGATGGCTTTTAAAAGTAATTTTTTGGAGTCCCCGATTCATTCCTTTTGGCGTTGCGGATAATGAATTATGATTCTGGGTCAGGATTCAGCTTAAAAGCAAAATTAAAGTCATTTGGAAAGTGGGCTGGCGTCAGGCAGTCACTGCACTACCGGGAAAGCCTTTTTCTCTGGGAGCTTTCTAGAAAGCCAGGTAGACTAAAGTGTTCATTGTGATTTATTTCAGACATCAGTGGCACATGCTCAACATTGGCGTTAGCAGTAAAAGTGTTCAACATTGTTTTCATTTATGTGTGAGTGTGCATTTGTGTATTGTGTGTTTACAGTGTGGCGGTGCTAATTGTGATTCCTAAAAACAGTGTGCGATGTGGCCATGATGGAAAACAAGGGTGTGATACATGTCGGACCCCGTTGGTGGCCTTTGTCCACCAACAGGTTGTGGGATTTTAAACAGGTGTGTGTACTGCCTTGAGCCATCTGGCTTTGCTAGATGTCCCATCCTGTTACTTGTCCTCTTTTATACCTCTCACCATGCAAGTGGTTTGATACAAGTGTGTGTGTACTGTATGTATGCGTGTATGCACATGTACAGTATGTGTGTGTGTGAGATCAAGAAAGAGTGCTTATGAGTGATATGTGTGTGTGTGTATTGTGTGTGGCCGTTTGTGTTGCTGTGTCTGTGTTTGTGTGTTTGTGTGTATTGTGTGTGTGAGAGAAAGAGAGAGAGATGACCTATGATGTGCGTGTGTGTGTGTGTATTGTGTGTGTGAGAGAAAGAGATGGCCTATGATGTGCGTGTGTGTGTGTGAGAGAAAGAGAGAGAGATGGCCTATGATGTGCATGTATGTTTGTGTGTATTGTGTGTGTGACTACATTTGTGTGTAATGTCGCAGGTCAGCCGGGTCCTGTATAATCACAGTGATGTCTGCAGCCCGCCTGCTTATCGCTGTGCAAGGATAGCTGGCACCAACACTGGCCCTTTGCACCCCCACCCCAATCTCTTTTCAGGGTCAGGGTCAGGGTCATACAGTACGTTCGGTCTGATCTGGGGTTAAAAGCAAAATGTATGTGTGTGTTTGTGTGTACCTAAATGTATGCTTGTGTGTGCCTGTCTGTGTGTGTGTGTGTGTGTCTACATGTGTGTTAGTGAGTGTCTTTGCATTTGCATTTGTTGTGTATCTTTTTGATGGATTTTAAGAGAGTTAAACTTTGATTAGTATGTCATTTAGAGTGTTTGACTAGAGAAGTACCTGTCCTTACTGCCAACCATTTGATTTAGCATGTGTGCAAGAAGTACTATAAGAAGTCACCTCCTATAGATTCTTTAGGTTGATTATACTAACACTGCAAAATCTGCCATTGACACAGACGGGCTACCACTTTACATAAGGGGTTATGTGTAATAATCACATATTCAAAAGCAATCACACAATTAACACTGTTTAGAAAAGCATGTGAAATGGCACACCTTTTTTTAACCCAGAATGCTCCACACTACCTAGCCCCGCATGAGTGTTGAGGTGATCAAACTCTTATATAGTTATTACAACTACAAAGGTAAATGTGTTCAAGTGAAATTCCTATACTTGTTGTAAAAATGTTAAAATGAAAAAGGTTTAGTTAATATATCTGACTTGTGTACTGTATGTCAACAAAGTGTCTTTCTTTACAGTGACTGTGGCATGTTTATGTTTTTGTGCTGATCTCAGTGAGCGTGCAATCACTCCCCACTCATGTTGGCGCGTGTGTGTGCTTGCCTGTTATTCACCATTCCGTGTCTGTGTGTTTGCATGAGCATGCTGCTGCCTGCCACAACCAGAGAACTATAAAATTACTAGAAGAAGATGGCTCAGACACATTTTACGTAATACATCTCCACCGTGTGTCAAAATAAAAGTTGGACATACTGTATGCAGTTCTGTCACTTGGGTAGCTTTTATTTCTCCAAGCGCTGCCGACTTAAGGTGTCAACTATTGGCCTGATATTGGCTGGATATAGGCTAGCATATTTGAAAAGAAATATGTCATTTTAAAGCAACGATGGACAGTGTGCTTTCTCTGACATAATCTTAGTAGAAATAAATACACTGGCAACAACCTCAGGGTTTTCCATATGTAGACTTTACTTGGGCAGGCCGCCCTAGTGGACAATCTCCCCTCGCTCTACCCCTCCTGTACCTGTTCGTTCTGCTATCGCTAGAAGGGTCTACTGACAACACAGAGAGGAAGATGTATGGTATTAAGCCTGCTGCACTCTCTATGTAATTTATTGTTGTTTCACTGCATTGTTCATGCAGTATTAACATAATATTATACATGTTTTTGGACAGTTATGTAGAATCATATAACATATTATGACAACAAGCTAACAACAAGCTTGTTTTTGGGCTAAAACAAAAAAGCAAAAATAGTTCTTTTAAATTATTATTGTAGTGTATTTCTGCTTCTACGATGTATTTCCATGGAATTGTCTGTAAAAACTCTTAAAAAGCACGAGGCGAGGTGGAAAAAATAGACCCCAGGCACTGCGTTGCTTGCAGTGTGCAAACTCTCGTCGATTAACATGGGAGCGAATTCAAAGCGGATCCGCTCCGCCAAACACTCAATTCCAGTCAGTGGTCAGTGAAGCTGCTGGTCCCAGTGTGGTAGAGACAGGTGCTGGTGACCAAGCAGCACAGTTCCAAGCATCCCATTCACCGAGAGAGACATAGTATTATCTGTTTGTCACATGTTGTTTGTTCCGCCCACCGCCGGCTACCACTACAAGTATATTTGAATTCTGTGGGAAACACTGGACCTATTGCCGTTTAATGGCTTTAAATGAACATTGCGGTGAATGGAGAACGCTCCCTTTTGGCATCACCAGCACAAAATGGTGCCGCCCACAGTGGTCTTCAAGGCAGAATAGAACGTTGATCTGCTGGCGACAACCCGCCACAATGCACGTTGACGTTTGTGTGTGTGTGTGTGTGTGTGAGTGCGTGTGCGTGCGTGTGAGAGAACTTGCCTGAAGACTGTGGAGTCACGCTCCATTAATTAGCGCTGCAACCTGCTGACTTTCAAGTGGCACAGGCAAAATGAACCTCTCTGCAGCCCGGAAAACGCTTTGTTACTCAAGCCTTTGCTACTGATGTTAACACACAGGCCCGGTCCTGCCTTTGTGTTGTGTGAGTATGTCTACTGTGTGCATACAGGTCCACATGTGTGCGTTTGTGAGTGTGTTTGTGTACTGTGTGTCTGTGTGTGTGTCTGTGATAGTCCCATTCCTCAAGCAGAGATTCCCTGCTGAATGCCTGTGGGGGGGGGGGGGGGGGGGGGGCTTAGATTACCGGATCCCCCCAATA